>JACBYL010000385.1:0-144635 GCA_015266385.1 Trichoderma oligosporum | reverse complement strand
ATTATATATTATTTACTTATAATAAATTAGTAAATATTCGGGTAGTATTATAAAAATATTTATGTTTATTAGTGGTCTCAGTGCTTAAACTGTCTTTGACCGATTTGTTTTTTTATTCGTCGCGGCCGCCTAGGAGCCTTGATCATTTATAAGGCTGAAGGAAAGTATATAAACATAAACAATCCTCGCCCAAAGTCGATGAATGATGAAGATCAACAGAGTCTACACAATCCGGCCATCTCTCTCTGTGCATCACTGCTTCACCTGTTTGTATGCTCTGGCCTCCACAGTGTGCGACCTACTACAGATTTTATCTCAAAGTTATTCATAATCCCAATTCTCATTATAATTTCTTTTATAAAAGCTTTCCAAAGCAATATTAATTCCTCCCTGTATCCATGATACGTGTACTATTCCTACCGCTATATCCTAACGACTTTTCCTCTGTCTGGCACTTGGGCGTCTGTGCATTAACGTAAGGGGAAAGCCCTTGTCATCCATAAAGCATAGGGAAATATTTGGCCCTAAAACTGTGGCGGGGTTCGCGAACCACTTTGTCTGCCTTTTCTTTCGCAGAGCCTCATTATTTGGGGTTACATTGCAGTTGCCTATCACCAATTAAATCTTTTTTTTTTTCTTAATATCTGCTGGCAGTAAAAACTCCAAAGCGGCAAATTGACCTCAACTACAATTACGCGTTATAATATTCATATCTGCTAACGCTCTATGGACCAGTAGGTTCATATCTTACGAGCGCGAACAGCTTCTCATCTCCTCTTAGAAGCCTGCGTTTGCTTGCTACTCGATAGAGATTAGCATAAGCCTGTTTTTTTTTACTACAACTCGTCTCTGCTGGGTGGAGTCAAAATGTCTGGTCCAGCTGATATCTCCAAAATTTGGGTCAATTATCTGCGCAGTTCACGCCAGTTTAGCTGTCCCTTTTGCCAAACAGATGTCAAGCCGCCTACTATCCTTGGATTTAAGGACCATATTCAAAAAAATGCCCAGAATCATCCCAAAGAGGAGAGGGATATTCAGTCTGCATTCGAAAAGATGAAACTCTCCTCCTCCAAGCCTCAGTAAGCTAGCCTATTGTCGCTATCACATGACGTGTGACTTGCACGCCTGCTGCTGACTTAGCTAACCTCTCTCTCTCTCTCTCTCTCTTAGACACCAACCTTCATCTGCCACAGACCTTGATACAAGCAAGAAATCGAGGAAAAGAGCTGGGGGCGCAGGTGCTCTTTATATGCAAGATGATCAACATGACGACTTCAGAAATTTAGATGCTAGTAGAGAAGGTTCTGATAATGAACGGGGCAGCAAGAAGATTTGCTCTCCTGGTAACTCTCCACCGCCTTCTACACCACGGCGTGGACGCGGTAGGCAGTGGAATGAAAATCAGAAAGAGTTTGATCGTCGGGCTAAAGGCCCAGGTACACGGCAACTCTGGAGTCCAGGAAACGGTAGCCAAGGTAGATTAACACAGCAGCTAAAGGCGCATTCGGCTGGGCCTCGCCCAAGGCATGCCAAGCCATCCCGGCATATTATCGAAGAGTCAAGCCCAGACCCAGACCTTGGTGAAGATCCAGGTCCAGACCAATCACAAACTGAGGACCCATCCGTGTCCCAGATGATCCGGCAGCCGGAAACTCGGCCAATATCACAAGAACAGCTTGTTGCTGAAGTCAAGGGCATTTACGCCGGCCTTGTTATGGTAGAGAGCAAGTGTATTGAAGTTGATAACGCGCAGTCGGTCAATAAAGATTCTCCACAGCAGCTGAATACTGAGCAATGGCAAGCCCTCATTGCGCTGCATCGCACGTTGCTACATGAACATCACGACTTCTTTCTTGCCAGTCAGCATCCATCTGCTAGCCCGGCTCTTCGACGATTGGCCTCAAAGTACGCCATGCCTGCACGTATGTGGCGCCATGGGATTCATTCATTTCTCGAGCTTCTAAGACACAGACTGCCGCACTCTCTGCAGCATATGCTCACTTTCATCTATATTGCATATAGCATGATGGCTCTTCTCTACGAAACTGTACCTGCATTTGAAGATACTTGGATTGAATGTCTCGGAGATCTGGGTAGGTATCGCATGGCAATTGAAGATGATGATATCAGAGATCGAGAAACCTGGACGGCCGTTTCTCGGTACTGGTATTCAAAGGCCTCTGATAAATTGCCTACAACGGGCCGACTCTACCATCATCTGGCCATCCTCGCGCGTCCAAATGCGCTACAGCAAACCTATTACTATACAAAGTCGCTTTGTGTCCCTATCCCATTTTTAAGTGCTAGGGAGAGTGTTATGACTTTGTTTGATCCTGTTTTGAGCTCACATCCGCCGCGTCTGGAGCCAATCGATCTTGCTTTTGTACGCACACTCGCTATCTTCTTCTCAGGTAAAGAGAAGAGTCTTCTAGAACCCTCGACCAAGCAGTTCTTGAGTCTTTTAGATGGGCATATCGCTAGAATCACAAAGAGTTGGCTAGAATCTGGGTACGAACATCCTAACCTTTTAACTCTAGCCGTGAACTTGTTGCTAATTATTATATTATCGGTTGATTTCCGTCCTTACGTTTAGATATTTTATGGGAATATCAATTGTCTGTTCTCTCCTTGGATTTGGAGATGACTCCAATGTCTTAAAAACGGCTATTGTCCCTAAACGATCAGACGAGATGGATATGGTGGGAGAATCAATATCTCCGCCAGAAGCTAACCCCCCGGATACCTTTCACCAATCTCTCTCCTTTGCTGTACAAACTCTCGAAATTGTCATTCGCCGGTGGGGAGACATGAATATACTGCCCTTTCTCCATACACAAATGGTTTTTCTACACCATATTTCTAAATCCTCTACTGCTATGGGATATATTGAAAATAAATATCCTTGGAAGCTGATAGCAATCATGCTAAATTACCTAAAGCAATCATGCAAATTCGAACCTCGTATGGAGAGCGAGGCATTCCCTGGAGCTGAAAAACAAGATCATTATCGTCCTCTCCCAGAAGACTATGCTATGCGTGGTTTAATATATACAGAGGAATACTTTCCTTTGAAATGGTTTTCAGGCGAGGCTGTTGAAGAGGATGAAAAGTACTTTGAGCAGGCCTCCATGGTAGATGCTAGAAAAGAGAGAATCTTGTGGATTGGACGGCGAATTTCCTCCCTGAACAAATGGTTAACATGGAATGAGGAAAGTAATAAGTTCACAGTAGTGGAGGAGTACGATGTCGATTTAACAGTCAGAACACCCACAAGAGGCGCCAAGGAGATTGTGAGCCTTGGAGCCGACTCGCCTTAGTTCAGATGCTAATATGCATTAATGGAGCTGCATCCCGGTTACTACTAAAGCCTTTTTGTCCCTACTCGGACCATGGATTTCAAATAAAGGAGACGTTTTCCGGTAAGCAGTTCTAAAAACGTCCCTTAGTTTGATTTTTGCGGGCGAACCTCTGGAGCTAGGATTCTCAAAGGTGTATAACGAACACCGTCTTAAAACCTTTCTCTTGGTTTTTTTATACAATATCTTTCTTTGGAATATTCTTTCTACTTGTATTATACGGTCTGATATATTTACGATTCAACAAGATATCCGTTACGACATGACATTCATCATCGTCCGGTGTTTAAAGGTCGATGGAGCAATCCCTTGGGAAAGATGACATGCACTGCAATTGTCAACGCACAATTCTCTTTGTTTCCCCATCATTATTCAATTTTATATAGGATACTAAAATTTCATCGATTTACAAAAATAAATATAGTATGATTTTAGAGTCGGACCTGGTGATGGCTTGCAAAAATAACCAGTAGAAACGTCTTACATGAATGTTCTAGGAAAGATTAGTAAGAGTGCAGGTTATAGTCGGGGATCGTCGGAGTACACATGCAAATGGGCTATGATCAAAGCTTTACTACTACCAGGCAAGGGCTGTGGATGAGGTTGGGAGGATACTCGCATACTAGGTAGGAAGGGTACTTGGGTAGGCAGATGAAGTAATAGTTAGTATACACAATGCATGTGCTCCGTAACCATGGACTACGAAGTGGTGTGAATGAAAGGCCAAGGAACTTTTGAAATAAGGCTGATGCTACTTTATTTTGCCTTTTTATAATTTTAGCGAAGGATGGAATAAAAAGGATCGCGATGGCTTTAGATGACGTGATGTAGCCGCCGACATGAGGTTAGATGGCAGTTTGTATGTTATGATGATGATGGATGCATCTTATGGCTATCAAGGTTGAGTGGGCATATTAATTAAGGCGCACACACATGATAAAAGATGGAATTGGAGGCCTCGACTACGACTAATAAATAGCAGCATGCATGCATGTAGTACGTTGTAAACAAAACAGAGTACAGAGTACAGTAATATGGTCCTGGAGGTTACAAAGTGCGGAGAAGGTTTGAGTGCGATAAGCCGCTTACAAGTATGAAGTATTAATAATATATGCCTCGTACAGGCGGAGTATATATTATGTAGTTTGGGTTTCTGTTCCTTCTGCGGAGTATTCTGTACACAAACAACATTTCTCCAAGGGCCAATAAAGTACGCTCAATATTTAAGTGTAAGTGTAACTAAATATAAGTTCGGTGACAAAGAGTTCTCGCCTTGCATAAAGCCAAGATTAAAAACTTTGCAAATCCAAGGGATTGAACATGATAGTGTGCGGAGTATTTCGGGAGTTGGTAGTACTACTTACTACAAGAGTCTCTTCAATCTATTCGGTCTTTTAGCCAAATTGCTGCAGCCAAATTACTATAAATAAACCTCCTATATAATGACGATGGGCTTGAAAAGCTTGAGCATAGGCAGATTATAGTAGGTGGTATGGTAGATGGTATGGTAGGTGGTATGGAAGCAGGCTAAAGTAAGATGGAAGAGCTTCTGCCTAGACAATCAAACTAAAGGACATTAGGCCATGTTCAGATTTGGGGTTAATATTGTTACTCAGCTAAGTGAGGATTATCTTTTGCATTAAAAGCGCACGTCAGCGTTAGCATACACATAATATAGTAAAGTAATATGTTACTGTATACTCCGTATTTAGCCTTCGATTAAAGAAGCCCTGCATATCCCCACGGCAGAGGGCTATTACCCCACAAACGTTCTAGATGATTCTCTTGCATTTTCTTTTGACTGGCTGCCCTTTAGAAAAAAGGCAACCGAATATTTAGGCAGACAGCGGATAAGGCTTTGGATGTTTGGAACCAATGTTCTAGAAGATGGCGGATGTGTGGAGCACATGTATTACTATTAAATAAATCTTTTGGGGTTTGATTTATAAAATCATTTCATTAGATATTATATCAAAAAAAAGAGACTCGTCGTCATTGCCACTGTACGCACCATCTTTGTTGCCTCTATCGGCGGCTTTCAAGATCATTCGTGATGGCTGCCTTGAGAGAGAGCTTCATTCCACTTAAATAAGGGAATTTAATAAATGGCCAACTAAAATTGGAGTAACGCATTGCGCTGTGGTGGCTGAGTGAAAAATCCCGCTCATGGGAAGAGCTGAAAAAAGAAACAAGAAGAAAAAAAAAAGAGGCTATTTTAGTATTTGAGGAAGAGCGTGACCATTCTCAGCTGCATGACACTGACCTGTGGCGCCGAGCTATTTGCTAAGTCTGTACGGAGTATATCGTAAGATACCATCATAAAGAGACAGGAAGATGTTGCTTACGTGTTTGGTGCACGGGCTTTTTGCCTTTGTGTTCGGTTGTTGGTTCATGACCTCTTCGTTACTGGCTCAAGTATATTAGGCTGGCCAGCTGATGTTCGGTATCATAAAGGAGCGTAAAGTCTGGTTGGTAAGATATGACCATACCTTTGACTGTCGTATTTACAGAATTATGCCTCTATTCGGTTAAGTTATTGGGCCGCTTTTAACAAGGCGGCCAACTATGTTGTTTGTCGCCTGGTGAGGGAAATGATGATTACATATTGGAGCCGCAAGGCTGCATAGAGAAAGGCGTAGGGCTGATGGTAGCGTACCACGGATTGGGTAAAGGCTGTTCCTTGTATCATCTTGGAACAGTGATCCGAGCCTTGTATATACTTTAATAGTCAATTCTTGATAGATGTGCTTGAGCTATCCAGAATGATGCTTTTAGAAGAATTAAGACGTGCGTGAATTATCCAGAATGATGATTTCAATTTCGTGACCATCTAGAGAGTAAGCTGTGCTATTTCAAGTCAGCTGCCGAATACATAATGCTTATAAGAATTAACCTATGCTCTTTTATATCAAATAATTGTAGGGCTTGTTGAGCTCATCTCATTATGTGTTGAAAAAAGTAGCTTTAATAGAAATATATACTTGATTTATATAAAGCAGTGTCTCTTGTTCTAGACATTCAATAAGGTAATTTTCAGACTTTCTTATGCTACGCCTATCTCTCTGTGATTTAAGTACGTTGAAGAAGCAACTTTAATATGAATATATGCTTGATTTATATAAAACAGTGTCTCCTGTACTCAAGTCATAGACAGATGGGCGTGGCATAATCAAGTCTCAAATTTACTATATTTGTCCAGACAAGAGATGTTGTTTTAAGCAAGTCAAGTATATAATTATGTTAAAGCTACTTCCTCGATATTCTGAAATCATAGAGAGATATGCGTGACATCAGCGAGTCTGAAATTTACCGTATTTAATGCCTAGAATCTACTCTGCCCATATACACAACAAATATACGTATATCTCGCTTGACATTGTTTAATCATTGATAAATCTAGGCTCTGGGTCTAAACCATTATAAATTATGCTTACCTATTCACATATAGCGAAGCTAGGTTATGCTGGTGTATGCAATCTTCGACATGCATATAGGCTTATCCATTTCTTCATTAGTTGCCATAACCCGATTCAACACTGCGACCTTAATACTCATTCAAAGTCCCCCACATTGCAAATATTTTCCTTCTTTTGTTTCTTCTGTTTCTTCTGTTTTCCGCTCAGCCAATCATTACTACGGTCCACTATCATTGGCAGAGACAACCACAATAATATCTCATCTATCAACAAAAAGAAATCTCTGGCTAACCAATAGCATCCACACACGCATACTTTGTAGGCTCGTCGATATCAGTTTTTAACTTGATCATCAGGCATATAAAAGAGGCCCTCATCCACATCGATTGGAGAGTCGTATGCAGTTTGTGGTAGAGTCCGAAAGGCCATCCTTTAAGGCAACCACGCCACACGAGTAAGTTGCAACATCTAGACTCACATCATATGTAACATCCGCTACTTCGTACCCAACGAGGCTTTTTTGGGGGCCGTCTTGGCTACTGGCGGGGTTGACCAGCTAACTTAAGTCCTCGGTAACGTAACTCGATAGTTTGGACGCCTACAAGTATGCAATGTAACGGGGATCATGATTTTTGGTTTGACACTAGCTCCATCATCAAGCTTGACATCAGATGGCAGAATTCGGGCTGCTAGGATTATCGACCTGAAATGATGCGCCTTTGCATTAGTTACGGAGTACACCTATCAAGAGCGCACAAGGTTTTGTACAATCTCGTGTATGCAATGTTGGCTTGTTGACGTGTTCTTGGTATATCACAACAACTTCGGAGCACAAGTATGTTTGATATGCGACTAAGGCGTCATAAACACCCTTTTTTTTTTTAAAAAAAAAAGGGGGAGAAACAAAAAGGACGCAGTTACAACTAATGCGGAGATGATAGAGATGGAGAGGCAAAACTTGAAAAGCTGGCATTGGTCGAGAGAAAAGGGGGTTTCATTAGCATTGGGTACCGAGGCATATATCACATGTTCATCGTGCTTACGGCTCCTTGTTTTGCTGTTATTTTGACCGCCACGTCACATTGGATACATGAAACTTTCTTTAAAGTAGGCAATTTCGGTAGAAAATTTTCATATCCTGGATTAATTAGAGAGAAATTAGGATGCGGGCTGAAGAACAAACCGAAGTCAATACGGCCGCGATATGATTCATTATGAAGCTCTTACAAGCCAGCCATCTGTTATGTAAAAGAACTATTGATTAAAGTGTATAAATGGATTCCTGTACTGGCGAAGTAATTGTAATAAAAAGTAATGTCACTCAGGAGATTTACTATTAAAATTGCTCTATAATGTGTTTTAGTGCTGGATTTTGGAAATGAAGCCTTCATCAATATGACGCCGGTATTTAACTGTAGATTTGATATTAAGCTAAGATTAATAACGTTTAAGGAACCCTAAGTCTAAAAGGAGGTATTAGATATAAAAGTATCGTAGTTGGATTAGAAACATAGATTTCTCTATCGACCATCAATGCCTGTCGATTTACATGCGCCTGGAATATAGAGAATCAAATATAAATGTGGGTGTAGCTATATCTAATTTTCATATAATTTAGTCCTATATCTATCTTGTAAATAGAAAACTTATACATATTCATTTCGTAGCTATTAATAATTACTCTTAGCGATTCGTTATTCTCTTGTCTTCCATGTTGAGCAGTTGATATAGGTTGGCTCTCAGCAATAAAGCATACAAGTAAACAAGTAGTATACCAAAAGAAGCTATTAATAAATCACTAAACATCTTTATCTTTCTAATATTTATTCTACACATCGAGCAGTATTAATCTTATGCTCTAAAGAATATTGGTATGATAAGAGTATATATTCTCCCTTATGCAGTTTGACAAGGTGAAGTTTCTGGAGGGAGCTATACACATGTTATACAGTTTACTCTAATCTAAATGCCTTCTTTTGTGAACTCAAAACACTCATATAAGACCGGAAAACACTTGGAGATAATTCAGTTCTATACGACGTTTTGCCATTTTGATATATTCTTTATGATATTCCTCTACCTCTATGAAGTGATTTTATTGTGTATTTTCTATTACATACGGCCATAAATATTGGAAAATAGAGAATATCATCAAGTTCTTCGTCATGATTCAATGGTTTCCAATCTTTTGCATCCCTAGGCTCCAAAAATGTAGCCACGTAGTTCAATTTTGAAAGGCTGGCCGGAGATAAAAGCTGGGTGCTAGAAACGGCCTATGATTAAACCATGGACATAATTAACGGATAAAAGGAGACCAAAGTTCTCTCGTGAATCACCTGCAAAAAGAGGACGCTCACTAAATCGGAATGCCTATGAAACTTTGCAATAAGCATCGACAAGCCTGGATTTGACCAAGGAAACCTTCCGAGTCCTAAAGATATTGTCACTGCGTTCGATGGGTTAATTACTAATGATAGTAAAGCGACTTTATGTATTATATTCACAACAGACGATAGGGAAAATGGTTTCTAAACGCAGACGTTAGTATTACAGAGAAACCTGGATTGCTTGTCTGATATGTGGCGAGGGCGACTAGGGGAGGAAGGGCTATCCTCGAACTAGCTTTATGGTTGTGGTTCAGATTAAAACAACATTCCCGCATAACTACCAACATAGTTAAGGAGTTGGTCCTGATATTTGTGTGGAACGAGGATGAGCCCCTAGCTACCATGATTTACGGAGGTACCCCAGTCAAGGCCAAAAGAACGTCTCAAGATGTCGAAAAGCTGCAACATACTTCAGACTTACCGAGGTCGTCGACCATTCTGCTTATAAAAGGAGATTATCCGGGTCGCAAAGACTCCTATAAACAGACGCCTAGTCAGCCCTTCTTCTCGTTAGTGATAGCATCAATGCCAACCCCAAGGATACATACGAACAAACGCCCTGACTCTTTATTGCATGCCGCGAGGCGTGGAGTCGCAGCAACAGCTCCAGCATTCCTCTGAGACGTACACACTGATGTCAGAAATGAGAAATTTTGGACGCCGGCTGTCGTGGGTTGCTGATATGGCAGGATGCCTCATTCGTGACTCTCCTTGCTCAGGCTGATGGCTTCCCTGTTTGCCATTTCTCCCTTATCAAAACATGAGGATTATGGGCCCCTATCCCATCTAGGTTGATCTAGGCTTGCAGAGAGTATCCCATCGGTTGGAATCTGTAAGAGTCACCCACTCTAATCTTTTGAGTCTCGGCACCCTCCTACCTGATGTCAGGCATCAATCCTGACGGACCAACCGTCGATTAGCAGTCCAGCAGAAATCTACAATCTGAATTAGCTGATTCCATATGCTCATACACCGGGCCAAAGGCGCTTACTCTGTTGGTAGTACAATCTCGTTCACCTCCGCACACTCTACTTTCATGATGTAGTCAGTCAGGCACACGGTGCAGGATCTCGACATATCCCGACAAGCTTGGAAAGGCGACAATTAGTTTGGCTTGTCTCCTTAGGGCTCCATCAACTCCGGCATCCTATACAAGCCATCTTGGGAGATCCACTCCAAGTCGACTGGGTCCGGGGCCATATGCATGCAGGTTCCATGGCATCCCTCGTCAAACTCATCCCGCAATGTAGTCGCTCTCCCTGCAGTTGTATGCTTGACACAGATGAATAAGTTCAACAGACGAATAGTTCATCACCGATAATCCCTGCGGACGGCTTTTCCTATGGTTTGCATACAAGTGCCAGGACATAGCAGTGGTAGGTACCTTTGGCACTGAATCAGCTTCTTCAATGCGGGATCGCGTATATTCGAAGCGCATGCTTTGTTATCTAGTCTATTGTTTGCACGAGTAGGATGTTAAAAGTATATCATACATCTCCTATCGGTACCACTCATATTTTACTGCCTCAGCCATCCTCTGCTCAGCCCTTTTGATGGTATCTTGGTCATACAGCTCTTCCAAGGCTTTCCCAGCCTTGAAGATTTCCTTTTCATGTCTTGTAGCTTCTTCTTTTGTCATACATACCAAGTCTCCAAGCCGAATGGTGGAACACTTTTGTTCTTCCTTGCCATCCCCAATGACCACCATACTGCACGTCTCTGGTTTCTTCCATCTGATCAGAACCAGCTTTGTGGGGATACCGCTCAAGATACTCCGACCACGATATAACTCTTCAGACATGAACGCCACGTCTCCCAATGTCAGAGGTATCTTCAACCCGGTAGTGCCGGGAACGAACATGCGGGCAAGCTTCTCCTCCGACCCTTGAACATATGTGAGAATGCCTTCGTACATCTTCTCACGAGCCTTGCCTGGAACATACGTGACAGGATACCCTGTTATTCTCAAGATAACATGGTTTGCAGCTGTCAATCCGAAGATGGCAGGCATCGTCCCCAATACAGGTAAAATCCTCACTCTAAAGTTGGCCATGACACCCAGGTCTCCCACTGAACCTTTCTGAAACTCTTCCTCGGGAAGAGGTAACAGTTCGGCCTTTCCGTCTCCAGATTGTTCTGTAGAGTAAACCACAGGAATTCCACTAGTAACTCCGAGCAGCTTAAGTCGTCGCCTTGTAGCTCGTGATAAACCATCGTCTTTGCTTGTTCCAATGTCTCCTATGACAATCTTTGTCGGATCTCCTTTGCACCCCGCTCCCATGCAGCTTATTACTGGCAAGTTTTGGTCGTAGCAGTACTTCAAAAGAGCAACCTTTGTATCAATGTTGTCTATTGCGTCAATGATAAAGTCCGGCTTCCTGCCATCATGCTCCCAAGGTCCAAGCATCTCCTCAGCAACCGTTTCATCAAATTTCTCTTGACAAAGGTCAAACTTGATCCAGGGGGCAATGGCAATAAGCCGTCGATAGAGACACTGCACTTTTGGGGTTCCCACATCCGAGAGAGTTGCAACAGAATGTCGATTCAGTGAACTTAGAGTGACTTGGTCAAAGTCAATTAGTCTGAGTTTTGAGACTCCCGATCGAGCCAAGGTAGCAGCGCAGTGAGAGCCAACACCACCACAGCCTACAACAATGACAAAGGAATCACGTAGTTTCTTTAAACCCTCTGGTGTAAGAAATACCTGGTTACGTGCAAGCTGCTCCAAAATGAGTTCTTCATCGAAATCACCAGCCTGCGCACGTTTGGCTAGTGCTATGTTACGAGCATCTTCAAGATCTAATCCCGGTTCCGATGAAGCCCCGAAACTGTTTAGCTATCGAGATGTTAAAAATGGTTGAGTCCAAATTAACATATTCAGGGTATAACTTACTCTTCTAGAGAGTTCATTATCATTTGTCAATGAAGGTATAGAGTTTTTAAGTTCAGAAAGCCTTTCTTCCCTCTCCAATGCTTGGAATCCAAGTATCAAACCAGCAACTGTGACGCCAGATAGAGCAGCTGTCGCGAGCAACTGAAAACGAGGGGTGGAAAATGTGTCTGAAAGGAATGAAGACATTTTGATCACATCATGTAAGAAATCCAAAAAAATGTCTTATAAATCAGCCACTAAAGAAAAGCAATAAGATATGCTATGAATTCTTCTTCAACTTCATGCTCTTTGGCCTAGATCGTTCTCCTGCGATTCTGTACTCTGCTGTAGACTAATTTTTAATGATGGCAGAATTTGCGCTTAAGGTATCGTATCAAGGCTTATCAAGAGCCGCAAGGTGGGGCAACAAATTAGCCGCAACCGCGCAAATGATGCAACCAAGACCACATGCAGTATTCAGAAACTATACAACAAAAAGACCACTCAATCATTGATTTAAATCACAACAGCCAGGGACTGTGGCTCCCATCCTAGGGCTGAACTGCCATGGCCCCAAGACTCATAGCTCGAAGGATTGTCTTAATCCCTACAGGCTCCCGACCACAATGCCTGAGAAGCTTTGCCAACCAGTCCCGCCTTACCACTACAAACAGATCTCGACCAAGCCTCCCATTCCTCTTCATCCCCAGAGCGAGTCCGAACTCTATACGATGTTATACCTCAGAACGACAGCGTTGGTGGAAACATGAAGCGAAACTCGTTGTGCGGTACACACTCACGCTTTGGGGAGTTGTGATATGTGTCTTGACCATCTTCTATGCAATCAACGAGGAGGTAGTGGAACGAAATTTCCCCACACCACACGAGTGGAATTACTTGACGAGGAAATTCCTACGAGATGCAAATAATTTCAAGGATCCGAAGAATGGAGAAGTCAATTGGGCTAGGGCGTTGGAGCTCTCGCGGGGAGTCGTCATACGATTGGAGGACCCGAAATCAGGTGGACAGGACGTGGTCAAGCTATCAGACATAGTCGACCCGCTACTAGAAGTGCCCGGCGAATTCATCGCTTGTGATATTTCAGCGAAATCAGAGGAATGGCGAAGAGGCTATTTCGAGGCCATCATGCTAGCCGCCAAAGCCGCAGAACATGTCGACGGCTGGCTTCGCGATGTGACACGCAACATTGTCACTCCTCCCGAGTTCGTCATCGGCCCATCGAATCCTCACCCCTCTCCGATTCCACCGGGTAATCCTTCGGCCCCTCGTGAAGAAGACTGTGAACCCGCATATCCGTCTGCCGATAACTGGTACACCAAGATCCTTGCGACAAAGGGCTTGACTTCGCACCAAATGGTGGAAGCTTCCTTGGAATACGCCAGTTTCTTGGAATTCAAAAATCATCCTGAAGATGCCGAATCTCTCTACAAGTTGGCACTGGCAGAAGCAACACTCGGCGTAGACACAAAGAAATTACCGTACGACGCAAAGACCTTTATCCTAAAAGACCGAACCGAATCACCCTCTTTGAATGTCCTTGATGCTCTCACAGCCATGGCCAATCACATGGCTCGCAGGGGAGACATCTCCTCCGCCCTCCCAATTTATCTGTCCATCCTCAAAGCCCGCCGCTCCCTCTCCAACGATCCTCCACGCACTGCTTCCTCCCGACCCAACCGTGACCCCATCTACAAACTGATATTCAATTTCTTCGCTCCTCCAGACTATCCTCCGCCTCCTCCAGACGGGACACTACCCCCTTGGCGAAGTGCTTTGGAACGCTGCCAAGAAGCTGCTCTAAACCTATACATTGGCGAAATACTCTATGCCACAGGATCGCGATACGAAGGCCTAGCCTGGACAAGGGATGGTGTCGATTTAGCAGAAGAGCAGCTTCGCAACCCCAAGATTGCTCAGGATGGCCGCGAAACCAAACAAACGTGCAGGAATTGCCTATCTACAGGCCTAGGCAACTGGTCCATCATGGTATCAAGATTGGCAAAGGAAGAAAAGGAGAAGAAAGCGACAGGATCCCAGACCTCCTTATTTTCTTTTTGGAGTGGGTCATCAAAAGAGACGGAAAGTCGATGGACAGCTGAGGAAATAGTCATTCAAGATCGTGTAAAAAGGACACGAGAATTATTGGAGGAAGTTCATAAGCCAAAGGAAGGTATTGTGTCCCTTTTCAAGGTATGAATGTGTATATTAGGTTGAGGCTATTGCCCTGATGTATTAAGACGTTGTCCCTAACAAAAAAAAAACCCCCTCTGAAACAAAGATGCCATGTATTAGTAGAAGTTAGTGGAGAAAGCAACTTTTGTTTTGTTTTGAGACTACCTTTTGTGGAAATTAAGATCCATAGGTCTGCATGAAGCTGTCCGTTTCTCTTAAAGGAAGAGAGAATTGAACCGTCGAATATCGAGCAATAAATTCAGCAAGCAGATGTAATATACGTCTCTCTAGTCATCATCTCACATATCCGGGTCCGACTCCGAATCTGTATCCGGCGCCTCGCCTGTCATTTCAAACTTCCTCCAGCGCTTAAGTTGCTTAACTTGCTCTTCTAATACGCTCTGATCCGCCTTTGAGATTTCAGGCTTCTCCCCCTCGGGCACTTCTTCCCAATGCTCCTCTGTCAATGGGGGTTGTGGGCACTCAGCCAGCGTAATGGTGGGATTTTCATAGTCTGGAGCGAGGGCTACATCTTGAAAAAACGAAAAGATGTGGGATCGTGCCTGAACGAGGATAGTTTCGACGTGTAATGGATCAGAGGACGAGAAGCAAGGGAAGCCTAGAGGCAAAATGTTGAGATCTGGGTTCCCTTCAGGAGGTGCCAGGGGAGTACCAAGGGGCTCAGAAGCGATGAGATACCCGCGCGCTCGCTGGGGATATTTTGTTAGCCGAGCGTGGAATTTTTCCTTTCTTTCTTTCTTTCTTTCTTTTTTTTTTCAAGAAAATGGCCTCTTACCTTTGTCATGAATTCTTTAAACTGTGCGTTCGTTAGACACTCTGCCTCGAAGACTGGGCCCAGGAGGACCAAGGAGTTGATCCTCTTGCCCCATGCATCCCAAGTTTCTTTATCATCAAAGAACTTTTCCACGATCTCGCAGCTTTCTCCAACTACCACCACATCCACCACTGCGTTCTTGTCTGCGAGGCATCCAAGTACCTCGCTGAACAAGTATTTCACATGCTCAGCCGGGTCTTCGTTGCCTGAAACGTCATTCACCGCCGGCACATGTCGTATGCCTTTATGCACCAAGCTAGGAAGCGGCACAGCCGAACTGCCCATAACAGTAACAGCACGTTTCCCTTCAGGCCACCAGTAAGTTTGGCCCATGTTGGCCAGGACAATGCCAGGAGGGGATGCATCAACGCGAGAAGAAAGCTGTGTTCGAAGAGCGCGAACAACAGAGACCATACTTCCTTGGTCAATACCTCCGGCTCCGTTGGCCACACGGCCTGCTACGATACCAAGATCCTGCGTAGGCTCTCCAAATACGACGACAATACGAGATTTGGCTCCTAAATCTGGACTGACGAAGATGGGAATGTGAGGCTCCGTAGTGGCGGTACCTAAAGGGAGAGGGAGCTTCTTCAAGCCTTCTTCCTCAAGGCGTTGGTGGATGATACATTCCATGGCATCTATAGAGCTCATATATCAGTTAGATCTAGAATTATTTTGGGTAGATATTTACATTCGCTCATTAAAGTATGAAAGTCTGCCTTACGGTTGAACTCGAAGCGCTGACGAGCGCATATACGAGGGTTGCGATCCAGAAAGAACTTAAAGTAATTATCTGGATTCTCGATTGAACGGATTTCATCTTGGTCGTTGATAAAATATCTAGTCAAGTCATATTAGAGAATAAAGAAAAAATCTCGAGGGAATAGAGGAGCAAGGAAGAGAATAAAAATGAAGATAGAGAATACAAACCCCAGTCCCTTGAGATCCGATGGAAAGGAAATATCCTCTGGAAGACCCGACCAACGGCGACGAAACATGATGAAGATGAACAGATTCTCGATATCTTGCTCTGCTCGACAAGCAAGCGGTATCTAGACTTTCTATCCTCGTGAAGCTGTGCGGAGAGAGAGAGAGAGGGAGAGAATCACAGACTCGAAACTCAGGAGACACCCACAATGCAGCTGCAGTAATAGAGAAGAGGGAGAAAGAAAATTATGAGCTTAAGTATCTTCGTTTCCACTGGAGATTACGAGTAAAAGCATAGAGAAAATCACAGAAGCCCTCAGCATATTTAATGAGCAAAATCATGTGCCGGCTGCGAGCACCCGCTGGTTGTACAGTCTTGCGAATAGAGCTCTGACCGCCACAATTGGCAGTAAATAGCACTTTCGTTCGTTATTAAAGAGCAAACCACTGAGAAGCAGAAGTATATTCACTAACATCTACGTCTCATCCATCAAGCTGTTTTTCTCATGGCTATCAGATCCATCACATACTGTCAAACCGTTCAAGAAAAAGAAAAAACTGGCTAACACTTGTTATATTGGGATTTATTTTACCTGTTAGCAACATGGAGATCGTCATAGAATCGGTGGTTCTACCACTGAATGTGGCTTGAATCAGTCAATAATTGGCTTCGTGGTGCTACGTGGTTATAGCCAATTCTGCTTGGTTGTGCTCCAAATTACGTTAGAATGTCTCGGATTGAGTAAAGAAATATAGCAAGGTGCTCAAAGTATTAGATCAATGCCAATAATTCTCACATATTATGTCTCGGATGCCGCTCGAATATAGAGTTGCACAGGTAGAGTCTCTAAGAATCGCTCCAGGTATAAAAGGGGCATATTCCAACGCTTGATTTTCGGGGGGCAATATCCTTTCAACTTTTAAAACAGCAGGAAAACAATAATAGTATATAAAAAGACAGGTTGCTTTATTCTTAATTTTTTTTTATCATTTCATCTTTTGTTGCTGCTATAGCTATGCCTTTCTCCAAGATCCTTCCCTGCATCATGATCATGGCGTCTCCTGCAGTTGCTAGCATTGTAAGTCCTTTATCCTGCAGCCTCACTCTCTATAAGTCGGCCTTTACAGTTACACTTTACAGTTACAGTCTCTAATATAAGATTTATAGGCATGGTTCTACTCTGAATCGGAGTTCAAAGGGGCTCTGTTGAAACTTGAAACTAACCAAGTGCGCCAGTGTATCAAGGTCCCTGATGATGTGTATGTTCTCCTTGTTTGCCATCACAATCACTATGCTAATAGAATAAAAGATATGGTCACATAAAGTCGGTAAGGTGGTATTATCCTACGGGACCAGTAGCAGGCTATTGCAAAATATACTCGTGAGCTATCCTCCCAAAGATGCTGTAATTTTCTCTTCCTGGCTAACGTTACATAATCTTAATAAAGCACCGATGACTGTGAGAAGTCATCCGATATCCCTACTCCCGGAGGTTACGTCGATTATTTCGAAGGCGAGCCCCTACCCACCTGGAATGTTCCTTTTATCGCTGACTCTAATGGTCGATCGGTCTACTGTGAATACTTCAAATTGCAAGCAGAAGAGCAGCTGTAGAGCGAAAGAAGATGCTGTAAATCTATTATCATTGCAGCAGCTGATAGAAAGAAAGAAAAAAAACCCTGAGAAATTAAATGTGTGCTTCGCAGGAAACATAATATATCTATCGAGATTAATCATACCTTGGATGTGCCATTAAACATGCCACTCACAGTCGCTAACGCCAGGGCATCCAAAGTGCGAATCCCTTTGAAATGAATAGAAGGGGGAAAATAAAAGGGCATGCCCATACGCCTTAGATACTAGACATAAAAAGCACCTAGGTCTAGCTGAAGTGCTTAGCGGCTTCGAAATGCTTTGCTAAAACCAGAGCGACTTCCAGTTCCACGGTCCATACTAGCCCATTGTTCCTCTAAGGCTGACCGCGTAACTGACGCATCTACAATAACGGACGGGTCAGTCAGGGTATGGAACAATACAATATTCTAAAAATAAAAATAAAATAAAATAAAATAAAATAAAAGTAAAGGAGTCATACCATCCAAATCACTAAAGCTGCTGCTCATACTATGCGTCTCCTCACTATTCTCCCGAGAGCTGCGAGCCGCGGATGACTCTGTGGGGCCACGAGGTGACAAGGAGGCCGTATTGCGATTGTCCCGTGCCTTTGCTGGCCGTGATACCATAGCATGAGAACTAGCTGAGGAGTCTGAGGTTTGTGATTGATAAGGCTCTTTTCCAATTGATTTTTGGGTCCGCCTGACGCCATTCAGGCCATCTTCTCTTAAAGTGGATGCCAAATCATGCGACGACGTATCAGTAGATGGTGCATTATACGGCCGAAATGCAGGCTCCGATTCGTCACCTTCATCGTCTTGATAGCCGGGAAATGGTTCCTGTTGTTGATATCGTGGTGGTCGCCGGATGATTCGAGACTGAGCTGGGATTGACTCATCATCAGATGAGGTAGTTGAGCTCATCTCGGCCGGGCCAGGTGAATTCATCCTGTTGATGTCGGTGTCAGGCAGGCCCTCTGGGGATTTTGGTGCCGATGATGTTATTGGCAATGACGATAGCCGCGTTCGCGCAGCTTGCTCTGTCGCTCGGAGGCTAGGTCTATTACCTATCCTGGGGGAGGCACCCCCACCATCTCTCATGACTGTAGTATTTGCAGAAGTATGGCGTGATATGGTCGGGCGGACTGGTGAATTGGACGCCGGCCCAACAGTAACACTTTCATTACGCAGCATCGACACATCACGACGTATGGACAAGGCCGACGGCGTTCTTAGATGACCTCCACTGGCCGGATCGAATCCGGGTACTGGTGACTGCGTGGCAGAGCCTTTAGCAGCGGCCGTCGCTTTTCTAACTTGAGCGCGGAAGTGGGATTGATGTCGTTCGTTGAGATAGGCCACCTGCTGTACTAGAAAGTCGACGGGGACTTCGAATCGATCGGCTCTGGCTATGGTCAGCGTGTGAGGTTTAGGGGATGATGGATCGACACGGCACAAGCATATCTTAGCATACACTAGGTTCCCTGCGCATTCATTAGCTACTCATCGTTATTCTATCAGCTATTGCCGAGGCCTTCATCATACATACAGTCAATTTCCTTATGTCCAGAGAGAATCTTCCATAGAGCCTCATCTTTGGCGGTATCCCAGCTGACCTAGAACAGTTCATGTTAGTTGCGATTATGTTGTCACTAGCAAGCAGAGGCAGCACTAGCTTCGGGGTTTATAGCATACCGGAGGCGGATCTACAAAGCCCCTACGAGGAATGGGGACTCGGATAAACACCGTATATTGCGGTTCTGCCATGATTGCATGCGGCTTACAGAAGATGAAAGAAGACTAAGAGATAGAAAATGGGAATATGGGAGAAGCGGATGAAGAAGAAGAAGAAGAGATGCGGCAAGGAGCCCTGGAGCTATCAATAGAATTTACTTGTAGTACTTTTAGCTCCTGGATGCCGTAACAATCACTGCATAATCGAGTAAAGTTACGTAGCGCTCAGGGTTGGGGTTTGCCGATTAACGGGCTGCATTAGCGCCAGCCAGCGCCTCCCCACCTATCTGTAGGTACCTGCTGAGCATCTGGCACTCCCTATTTATAGGTACCCCTCCAGCTACAGTACCTATACCACCTACCTAAGGGAGTAGGCTATATTGCTATAGTGCCTAATTTATTTACTACCGAGACTCTGGATGGTGCGTGGAACGCGTGGTCACCCTGCAGCCACACTGCAACATCTCGCTGGCTGGTGATCAGAGGCTGAAATAGATGCTCATGTACGGAGTACTTGATTTATATATCATCCATCATAATACATGTACCTACCTGGCGGCTCGTTCAAATTTATCAGAGTGAGTACCCGATGTTTCATGTCGTTTGCACATTTGATTTCGTTTCGTTTCGTTTTCAATTTGCAATTTACTATTAAGTAGCTGAGATATACCTAATAGGCACAATATGATTACCTGTCAGCCCCGTAACCGCATCAAGCGGCGATGATGTAATACAGTGCTGAGCTGGCAGTGTTTCCCAAAATGCAATCTGGAGCTCCAAGCCATCTCAAGGTGTCGCAATCGGGCAATGGTGTAGTGAAACGTGGACGCGCATAGGTCTTTGAACGCAGCACAAGATGGACGTCATGTGTCTGTTCTACCAATGTAATGGCAGCTGCTATAAAGCAAGTGAGAAAATGAGAAAAGGAAAAGAACAAGTGGGAAAAGGAGAAAAGGAAAAGAACAGAAAGTCATACAAGTTATTAGACAGGCTCGTTATCACATACCCGATAGCCTATCTACATATCTACATGTACTTACTATTGGATATAAAGCAAAGTTTAATAGTTGCCTGCAGGTGGTGGCATTAGGCATAGAAACTATATTATTTAGATAGAGCTATAGCCGCAAACGGCCACGGCATCCCTTGATACAGCGAATAAAGGCTCAGCGTTAACATAAGTTTTCTTGGTTCATAACACCTAGAGAGGAAATAAAGAGTTTGAAAAGAAAAGAACAAAAAAGATCTCATAGAAACTACTTACTTATAGCTGACAAGCTGGTTAAGAGATACCTGGGATTCTTGACAGCTTTAAGTATCTATATATAAGCTAATGCAATCATCACTGTTGCTACACTGCTACGCTGCTACGCCATATCTAGCCAACAATACGACCTGCAATCACAGCCACTTTATCTCAGTCAATAAAAGAAACGAATTCCAAGTGATAAGATCCAACAAGGCCCATTTAAAAGTCCGATTCATCCAGATATTAGTACAGCTACCTGATTGGTCTAAGGTATCTCTAACCCTCGTTGGCTCTTAAAGCCACACCAAAATCGTCCCAAACTCTACTTATCAGCCCCTCGGCGGGGTTGGAATAGCTGATTGTACAAGGTAACTCAACTAAACACAATACAACCAACACAATACAAAGTACTTCCATACTAACTAACTCTAGAAGAATATGCTTAGGGATACCCAGTAGGCCTTATTCCGTCATTACCCACCAACACGTCTCCCGATTTCCTCAACTATCTTCTCTTTATGCAATAAAATCCGGTGCCTCATCTAACTCATCTTATCTTTTTTTCCGCAAAGGCTTGGAAATGTTGCAAAAGCAACTAATTACATACAATCTCATTTAGACAGCTGCTGCTATTCGGTTGCCATTATCTATAACTAAAGTACCTCTTCATCCTCGGCTGGACGCGGAAAATAGGCAACTTGACAGCTTGGCGGGGGAGCTGACGGATCGACGAGCTACTACTCAAAAATCTAAACAACAAAAAGCAGGACAAATCTCGAACTATCACCATGGTCGTTTCCGAGTTGACGGCGTCTGCCGTTGCCATGAAATCATCTCCACCACCAGACAAAGAAGATAGCAGTAACATAGATGCTCAGTTACTACCGCTTCAGAACCGCGCAAAAGAAGGCAGGTCGCCATTTGTCAAAGGCTATGGTGAGAGCCTCGTGGCGTGGCAGCTGCTAGACAACGAGTCTGTCGAGAGAGCCAGGAGAGAGAATAAGCTAATCTTCTTGCACATTGGATATAGAGCATGCCACTGTGAGCATTCATGCCAATAAAACCTATATTCTATAATCCGTTAGATTCACTCACTGAAACTTTGGCCCAGTCTCTCGCCTCATGGCTCTCGAGTCCTTTTCGAACCCCGATTGCGCTACCGTCCTGAACCACTCCTTTGTTCCCATCATCGTCGACCGCGAGGTACGCCCTGACATTGATACTATTTACATGAATTATGTCCAAGCCGTGAGCAATTCAGGAGGCTGGCCCCTCAACCTATTCCTCACTCCTGAGCTAGAGCCCATCTTTGGCGGCACCTACTGGCCCGGCCCCGGTGCAGCACGAAGAGCTACCGAAGAACATGGCGACGAGCCCTTGGATTTTTTAGTCATCTTGAAAAAGGTGCGGAATATCTGGAAGGATCAACAGGCTAGATGCCGCAAAGAAGCAACCGAGGTTATTGGCCAACTGCGTGAATTTGCGGCCGAGGGTACTCTAGGAAAAAGAAGCATTACGACCCCACAGCAAATCGCTCCGGCTGGGTGGGCTGCTCCAGTGTCGAATCTTCCAGCGGCAAAGGAGAGTGACAGTACGGCCGTTTCCAGCGAGCTAGACCTAGACCAGCTTGAAGAAGCGTATACGCACATCGCTGGATCTTTTGATCCTGTATATGGGGGATTTGGTTTGGCACCGAAATTTTTGACGCCGCCCAAGTTAGCCTTTTTATTGAATCTAATCAATTTCCCTACTTCTGTCCAAGATGTTGTGGGCGAGGCTGAGTGTAAGCATGCCCTGGATATGGCTCTGGATACTCTACGGAAGATTCGTGATGGGGCGTTACATGATCACATCGGGGCTACCGGATTTGCACGATGCTCCGTAACGCCCGATTGGAGCATCCCCAACTTCGAAAAGATGGTCGTTGATAACGCTTCGCTTCTTCAACTATATCTGGAGGC
The DNA here is from genome assembly GCA_015266385.1 of Trichoderma oligosporum. NCBI lineage: Eukaryota > Fungi > Ascomycota > Sordariomycetes > Hypocreales > Hypocreaceae > Trichoderma > Trichoderma oligosporum. Next base: position 122,091 of record JACBYL010000385.1, on the reverse strand, counting down.
ATGGAAAAAGAGTGGCGGAAAGGAAGACAGTGAATTTTACGACGTTGTTATCGAACTGGCCGAATACCTCACATCTCCACCTATTGCCCTCCCGAATGGTGGCTTTGCCTCGTCGGAGGCTGCGGACTCATACGCTAAGAGAGGGGATGGCGACAAGAGGGAGGGAGCTTACTATCTATGGACAAGGCGTGAGTTCGATTCTGTTGTCAACGCTGAGGATAGGCATATTAGCCCTATAGTTGAAGCATATTGGGATGTCCAGGAGGACGGAAACGTAGATGAAAACCACGATCCCAACGATGACTTCATCAACCAAAATATCCTGAGGATCAGAAAGTCGCCCGACGAGCTGAGCAAGCAATTCAACATTTCCGTGGAGAACGTGAAACGGAATATCTCCACCGCCAGGGAGGCTCTCAAGAAGAGAAGGGAAAAAGAAAGGCCACACCCTGATGTGGATGATAAAATTGTCACTGGATGGAATGGGCTAGCAGTATCAGCCTTGGTGCGAACAGCAGCCTCTCTGAAAGAGCTGAAGCCAGACAAGCGTCAAAAGTATCTCAGCGCGGCTAAAAGGGGTATATCCTTTATTAAGGAGAACCTTTGGGATGAGAAGAACAAAGCCTTATACCGGATATGGAGTGATGGTGGAAGGCACACCGAAGGCTTTGCAGACGATTATGCGTATCTGATTCATGGTCTTTTGGACCTCTTCGATGCTACCGGTGATGAGAGCTATGTCGAATTTGCCGACGATTTACAGAGTAGGCTTTTCATCCCTCCTCCATTTACTTTTAACTTTCAAAAGTCTAACTAATATTTGCTGCAGAGTCTCAAATTGCCCTCTTCTATGATCCTGCTGGCGCCTTCTACTCCACAACCTCATCTTCTCCGCACACCATTCTCCGTCTGAAAGATGGTATGGACACCTCCCTGCCCTCAACCAACGGAGTTTCTGTCTCGAATTTGTTCCGGCTCGGCGAGCTTTTGGGAGACGAAAAATTTACTACTCTCGCTCGAGAGACTATTAATGCTTTCGAAGCGGAGATGTTGCAACATCCCTGGCTGTTTCCAGGGCTTTTGGGAGGTGTTGTCGTGGCAAGGCTGGGGTTGGGTTTGGAGAAAAGGACGGTCAATGTTCGATACAAGTTGACGAGACAGAAACCGTAATCGTGCGCAAGGTTTTTTTTTTTTTTTCGGCCCAGGAAAAGAGATTAGGTTGGGAGTTTTTTTTTTTTTTTTTATTGGCCTTGTTCGCCTTGGGATACCGATGATTTGAAGGGTATCCAATTGGCTTTACTTTCTGGTTGGAGGAAGAGAGAAAACTTGGAGGGATCTGTCATTGTATATAGAGCTGTCTTTTCTTTTTTTTTTCTCCCCCTTCCTTTCAGTGTTGGGTATTCAACTGCCACCTGGCGACTTCTATTTAGTCACAACCATCAAAACATTCATGCGCATTGCCTCTACTAGCTGTAGAATCGGACTATTAGAAGAACTATGCCTCTTTTGTTCTTCTTTTGCTTCCTCATCAAGGGTATCTATTTCTACAAGTGGATGGATGCCAAACCAACACCCTACCACCCCCGTCCCCCTAAACCGATGATTTTTCCAACCCCTTATCCTTCAGTAAACGAAAGTACATGAAAAAAAAAGTTATATATTTCATCTTCCGTCTCCAATGCTCGCTCATGCTCATACAAAGACTTTTTGTTTTTTTTAATCAGAATGATGAGGATGTCAAAAAATTTCACCGTTTAGTAATACATAGTAGGTGAATTCATCATTTAGCGCGCACCATCCGCCGCTCCGGCCGTTCTGTTCATCAGGCCGGAAAAGAAATCATGTAGTTGCTCATTGTCAAAGTCCTTAGCCATGTTGCCGACAGTGGCGGTATCCTGTTCGGAAGAAGGGACGTCAGATGTGATATGGGCATTGCGGTCCTGCTCGAAAACGTTAGTCATAATGATTCCTTCTTCTTCTTCTTCTTCTTCTTCTTCTTCTTCCTCTTTCTTGTTCGCTCCCTCATTCTAAGCATTAAAAAAAAAACAATTGATTTGTGTACGGCGTACCTTAAGGCGTTGCAGCATATCGTCAGCATCGACTTGAATGCCGCCCATATTGAACTGCACCGGGCCAATATGCTCATTCACAGTCTTCTCCTCGTTATTAAGATCTAGTCGTCTTGTCGAGTTGGACAGAGCGCCATCTGCTGCCTTCTCTGGTGCTTTTGTCTTATATGCCTCCAAGATTTTGAGTTGCCGTTCAAGGAACTCTTGAGTATTCTCACTTTCGACTGCGACTTCTGTACCGGCTTTCATCGCGCTCTCTACGACAGCGAGTCCTCCACTATTCGGATCTCTACACCATTCTTCGTAAAGTGCAATGGCACTCTCAACCTGAGGAGGCTGAGTCGGGCTATTCTCGTCATCTTCTTCAGGGTCGGGCAGTGCCATACTGGGAGGAGTAGATCCAAGCGGTAGCTTGATATCCTCAGCCCAGTATTCAGACACTTTCTCAGTGTCAAATGAGCCACCTAGAACTCTAATCTTGCCCCATGAATCCCAGTTCGGAGGGACAACAATCTTGTCTCGGTCAATGACGTTATGTTTCAGGGGCTGGCGTTTCAAAAGAGAGGTGATGCCAAGGGTTGAGTGGATGAGAATAGGAAGTTGAGAGATGGTGTTTTGTGATGTATAAATGAGAGAGGCGCCATCTAAATAATTGGATCAGAGGCTGTACCAAATTCAGGAGAGTATACTTACGTCGCAGCAACACCGTTCGCAAATTCTGTAGCACTGCGTCGAAATCCGGCTCTTTCCATGCCTTGTTCTTCTCTAGGAAATCGATTTTTTGCGACTAAAGCACATTAATAAAAGAAAAGAAAAAGTATGAAGAAGAAGAGAGAGGGGGGAGAATAGTAGAATAAACGGCGCAGTCAAGCTCACATTTTGGCACACTACGCATAACGGTAATCCAAGAGGCTCAGTCCACTCGCCTGGACCAAGCGGTAGTGAGCCGTTGCTATCACCGTTTGCGACAGTAGCGGAGGGAGTTCCGTCCAGATTGACTGAAGATCCTCCTCTTCCTCTTTCTTTCCATATGTTCATGACATCCTCCATCTCATGCTGCACATCTCTGCTCAGATGTTCCAACACTTCGGAAAATACTTGTAGCCAGGTCCAGATTTGACGAAGCCACAAATGCGGATGCGACCAATCCAATAATATTACCAGAGCGGTATTAGGTATCGTCTCGGGGGTAAGCAACGGTGCGATGAGTGAGGCGAACTCGCCCGAAGGTTGAGAGAGGAGATAGAGAGAAACGCGAGCAAGTGTGTCTATACACAATCAGTCACCGATGACAACCTAGCAATCCAGTAGTTTCGGGGTGGCTAACCATCCTGATCTGCGTCAAGGACATCATAATAGGTATATCCTAGGGCATAATTATTTGCAACCGGTGGAATCTTGTGTCGGTCAAAGTTGCGTCTTGGTTCGGACCCAGACAATGACTCCAAAAACTCTCGCTGAGATTCTGGAGTACCTCCTGAATGACGGTCAGTGGTCGTGGTCCGATAGCTAGATTTATCCCTCTAATGCCATTGATTATTCCATACCCAAGACTAAAAGATTCTTTTCTGGCAACCGCTTGCCGCTAGCAACTGATTCTAGCATGGAAGTCCACAAGTTTCTCTTTGGCTCGCCATTTCGACTCTCCCCATCCCCTGATGTCATCGTATATGTTGATATCCTGTTCGCCATGGTCGCAGTCTCCGAACCTCAAAGATCACACTTTCGCTAAACCAGAATGCTTGCACAAGAAGACAAAAAGACCGCTGAACTAGAATATAAGCGTAATCATTCGTCGTTGACGCGTCAATTTGGTAAATAAATTATTAAGGAGCAAGGCGCGAAACTGAGAAGTCTTAGTATTAAGGTGGGATGATAGGGATCTAGGGATGTTGTTGGAGCATCTTGATTAAAGATGCCAACAAAGATGCGACGTAGTGAAACTGCTCTGCGCCGAGGGAGAGTCTGTCAGTATCCTCGTCTAGCTCCGATTTGAATATTGAGATTGAAAGGCCATAAGACTTGGAGATGGGACAGTTTCCAGATAAACCAAAGTGGTAACTTTGTAGCAACCATTTCCTTCATCGATTTACTGGGAGCCAGGTTCGCTGCTTGGCGAGTCTCAGTGTCGGTCCGGAGATGACCCGGTACAGTGGGTGCACACAGCGCTAACAGTGGCCCGACAGCGGCTGTCTTCAGGCGCTAAGGGGAGCTCAATTTATGTACCAGGCAATCGGACCTAATTCACAGCCTTGTTTGATAAACATGGAAAGTTGGTAGCTATTGCAAGTCACCATTGCTCAGCCTTGCATAATCTCTCAAGTCAACACCAGCAGAACAGTACGAAGTAGATTTCTTCGCAGCATTTGCCACTAGGATAAAAATCATAATGAACCAAATACGCGCCATACAGGCGCTTAACAAGAAAGAAATTGAAAATGGAATGTAAGTCTGCAATATACTTGGCAGAAAAACAATGGTCACTGAGCAAACACATGGCTGACCTACTTATTACAGTTCACCAGACGCGTCCTGGCATGTGGACTATCGCGACACAGCTTTCGTCTACTTTGGCGGTCTACCTTATGATCTCTCCGAAGGCGATATAATTACGATATTCTCTCAGTTTGGCGAACCGGTGTTTCTAAAACTCGTACGCGACAAGGAAACAGGCAAATCCAAGGGCTTCGGCTGGCTGAAATACGAAGACCAGAGAAGTACCGACCTAGCTGTCGACAATATAGGTGGCGCTGAGATTGGGGGAAGGCTAGTGCGGGTCGATCATGCTCGGTATCAAGCCCGAGATGATGAAGATCAAGATGAATATAAAGTCGGCTGGGAGGACATTCAGCGCAGGGAAGGGAAGCCCATATCCGATGAGGAAAGTAGCGAAGAAGAAGAATCTCAGAGGCCAATGCTACCTGAAGAGAGAGAGTTGGCCCTTTTAATTCAAGAACACGATGACGACGATCCCATGAAGGGCTTCTTGATTGAAGAAAAGAAGAAAGAAGTAGAAGAAGCTCGTCGGAGAGCTGACAGGAAAGGGAAATCGGACAGACATAGACATCACAGACATCACAGATCAAGGCGGGATAGGGGTGAGGAGAGTCGGCATGGGCGATCGCGGAAGGATGAGATAGCAGTTGAGAAGGAGAAGCGACCATCCGACAGCGAATCAAGACGTCACCGGCATAGGAACAATTCGAGAGATCGTCATAGGGGTCACAGAGATACATCTCGAGGAGGAGGTTCTCAGGAACGAGAAAGGCGGCGTGAAAAGAAACCCGAATACGATGATAGGAGGGCGCACAGACGAGACGATGAGCGAGAGAGACACAGGAGGCGAAGAGAAGACGACGATGACGACCACAAGAGAAAATCGCAACGCAGCAGTAGAAGTCGATCGCCCCGGCGTCGCCAAGATTAGTTGCTAAATCAAAAAGTACGAGTTACCTAATAGGACGTGACCCAAAAAATATTCCCACATCTCTCTAAACAGCATTGCCCCCAATAAACGCCATATGTCTCCGCCGCACCTGAATTAAATCATCTGCTATGTATATCCCTTTCTTCATGAATTTCCCAAGTATCGTTTCCAACCTTCACGAACACAATGACGCTTACCGTCGTCGCCGTCCACTAATGTGAATTTTTCCCATCTTGCGTCATGACCTGCACCAATAACTGCAAGGCTATCCTCGCTGATCCATCCAATAACCCCTTTAGGCGGTCTTGTAGTACCCAAAACAGTACCCTCAGTAAACGGTATGCCACCGATCATAGCCTCATTACCAGCTTCAAATGGGACCGATGTAAAAGAGTAAACGTCGGAAAAGACCCGTGGCATAAGGGGAATTTTGCTAAGAATCCCCCATTTCCCAACATCTGCCTCTGGCGCTGCACCGCCGGGCTGCGGACTACGATGGGCATTCGGCCTTCGGGGATGGGGTACATCGAATATATGGAGTGTAGATTTATCTGAGGTGCAAGCCAGGAGTGACCCGGACGGTGAAAAGGCGAGAGAGAAGATAGTCGCCGGGTCAATCCCTCGGCGAAGTTCCGCTAGCCTAGCGCAATTGCCAGTCGAATAAACACGAATGAGAGTTCCAGTCTCGCTGGCACTTGCCAGGAGCTCTCCGTCTGCACTTAGTTGAATGGCTTTGAGGGCGGATGAGTGAGCGGGGATGATGCTCACATTGCCTGTAGCAAGCTCGACAAGTTGGATCTGTCCTATTGTGCGGCCAGGAAAAGCAAGTTTCTTGTCTGAGAGGCAGCATAAGCCGAGAAAATTGTCGGCAGTCTCGTAGACATGAAGCAGCTCGGGAGGTTTTGCAAAGGAGTAGACGCGTACACTGTTCTGGAGGACGACAACAATGCGGTCTCTACTTAGCTGAACACCGCGAATAGCACTCAGAGCTGAGATTTCCAAAGCTACTTTGCCTTTCATGTCATCCCATATGATGGCCTAGATGTGCGCTGAATCAATAATTGGTTCATGATAGTGTTCTTTAATTATATGATAAGAATAATAAGAATAATAAGAATAATAACGATATTAACAAAGGGTACAGGGTAAAAGAAAAAGCATACCTTAGTCATGGCGAACTTGGGAGATTTACCACCACCTACGAGAGCCAAGTAGTTGGTTGTTCCCATCATTCGAACAAGGCCAATGCCAGCGTTAAAATCTTATGATAAGTTAGTTGTTTTGCGTGTTGCTAGTTTTCATTTATACGCCGCCACCACCACTGACCTCTTGATGCTTTGAGTAGACATGACTTAGTATGAAAGACTGCGATGTAGTAACATCATGATCAGCTATCTGGAAACTCGAGTTTCATCTCGGGATAAATTATCAACACTTACCACATATCCCTGATTCTAAGCCCACGGAAAAACAGCTAGAATCTTTATTGAATGCCACTGATAGGACCGCCGTGGGACTGGACGACTCTATAGGTGGCCGTACATTCATGGCGGCGAAGCGGCTGCAACTCAGAGCCCAAAGCAACGAGCAGAATAAAAGGCGACCAAGGAGGTGTTGAGCTAGTTACTGGTCCCACTGAAGCTATAACCAAGAGAAGAAGTAGCTCCTATTGTCTCTCTATTAAAAGGAGTCCGTGATGGCGTATCGCTAAGGTATGTTTTTTAGGTGTTGATGGTGATGCTCAGCAGCTCGGCAATCTCGAGTGGGCTCCGGCGTTCGGTCATCGGTCACTTTGTGGCTGGGACAGCTGCTGGTCCCGCCAGCTATTCCCTTTTGGCGAGCAATTCAACGGCGGCGATCATGGGGAGGTTTTAGACGTCAGCAGAAATAGCAGCTGCCAAGTATGTACATACGGCATATGAGCTGGGTTAAAAATAAAAAATCACGCGATGAAGACTCTGTTGGAGTAAAAACATTGAAAGATTTTTAACGGAACTGATTTTTTAATAGAACGATTGTAACGGCCTTTACTAGTATTTTGGTGTCAGTATTCCCTCTGTACGGAATACGAAGTACATTCACCCAGCTAACTGGAAACCTTAGGTACTTACTGCTTTAATGCGGAGGGACCCAATCTGCGGGCATTTGATGCTTAGAGCTGCCGTGGGGGGACCACTGAGCTCGTGGCTTACAGCGGGACAGCAGCTTATAAGTGCTGTGATTCGCTCAATTTAAGGCACTTGGCTGCCCCTTTCAAATCTTGCCGAGAAGCTTCTAATCGAGGTACAAAGTGCCGGGTACTACACACGATAACTTCCTGTACCGTAGCAAAATTAATGGTTTATCTGGAGAAATTATTGTAGAGCACCTATTCTTAGAAACTGAAGGGACACACTCACTGTAGACGGAAATTATAGCTGAAATATTCTCACACTTCCTGAATACTGACTGGGTTGTTACAAGTAGTTGCTGGGTGGTAGCTTTGGGATACGAGGCATCGATACCTAGGTAGGTAGGTAGGTACCTTAAGGTAGCAATTCTCTTGGGGCAGAGCTGTAGTGATGGCTCGCTCGTATTTACTATTATTTGATTTACTTGTAAGGCATCAGCTACCTCAACTAATAGTTCTATGGAGCGCATGATGAAAATACGATGAAACCAACATTGTCTAACAAGCTCAATTGCAACTGTTATATCTCTAATTAGAGGTTTCAAGAGAGATGGAAACACTTGAAGTGACTCCACTGCCGGATCACGTATCTTGAGAGTATGGAGTACCTCCCGAGGAATTTCCGGGAAGAGCTCTTTAATAATAAGAGAACCTCGCAAGTACTCGTCATACAACTTACATTTAAGATACGCACGGACATAAATGGAAATACTATCAACACTTACTACTAATTCTTTACTTTCAGTAAGGATAACCAAGTTCTTCTGTTAGTGTATTAGATTGGTGGGGAAGTAGTATAGGTACCTGAACGGTTAATGTAGTACCAATTAGTACTCTGTACTCTGTACTCTGTACTCTGTTTTTCGCACTTCAGTTCATAGGGGGAGCCACAGCCGGGGGACGTGGGCAGGGGCGGTCTGCGCTTAGGGTGCTGTTGGTGGCCCCTGAAAGCCTCCCAAAAGCGCCGCAAGAAGCTGTGGCTCCAAGAACCCGTGAAATTGCACTCGCCAAAACGCCAGCGAGATACAACAACCTTCTTCCCCTTTAGCACTTTCCCCTTGCCTCCATCACCGCCACCAAAGTGCCCCAATTCTTCATTCTTTTTCCCCCATCAAGAGCTTCGTCTTGGCCGCACGCAGTTTGACACCTAATTCTTCTTTTTCCTCATATCTGCTGCTCCTACAACTGCTCTCTCGCCACTTAAGGGCTTCTCTCCTGTCTACCACCCTTCATGATGTCGTCCGCCACTGTAGGTTCTGATGTTCATTTTCCTGCAAAGCTTTTTGGCATGCCAAGCGAAGAATGAAGATACATTGCTCCCAAAACAAGTTCTTGCTGGCCGTTCGCCAATTCTTGATTTCTCTACCGCCAATTTGCGACGCGTAAACGCGAAGGCTAACGACTCTGGGTTGTACAGAAGAATTTCCGCCGAAAGAAGAATGTCAAGAAGGGTATTCAGTTTTGCCTGATGGTCTGTGGCGCTTCTGGAACTGGTATGACGCTACCCCATCTATTCTTGATTCGATTCACACGCTGGCAAGTTGGAAGAATACTCAAACTCATAATACTGGTACTACAGGCCGGACCACCTTCGTCAACACGCTCTGCGGCAAGACTGTTCTCGAGCATAAGGATGCCGACGATGCTACCAACGCGCACGTTGAGGAGGGCGTCAAGATCAAGCCCCTTACGGTTGGTAAGTAATAAATTTTGGATCGTGTTTTCGCTGAGTTCTTGTTTCATCATTGCTAATTACCCCCACTAGAGCTTGAACTCGACGAAGAAGGCACCCGAATCTCGCTGACCATTGTCGATACCCCTGGATTTGGCGACCAGATTGACAACGAGGCTAGGTTAGCCCACCTGAATTTCTCTTTATTTTTATTTTTATTATATTTTTATTATTTTTTTCAATTTTTTTTTTTTTTTGCATTGTTTTTTTTTTTTTTTTGCATTGACATATACTAAACCGAATATAGCTTCTCAGAAATTGTTGGCTACCTCGAGAGACAATATGATGACATCTTGGCCGAAGAGTCTCGTATCAAGCGTAACCCTCGCTTCAGAGATAACCGTGTTCACGCTATGCTTTACTTCATTACCCCTACCGGACACGGGTAAGCTTCTCTCACTTGGCATCTTAACTCATTCCCGACTAATAATATGCTCTGAAGTCTTCGAGAACTCGACATTGAACTGATGAAGCGTCTTGCACCGCGTGTTAATGTTATTCCTGTTATTGGTCGAGCCGATACTCTCACCCCCGGTGAGCTGGCGGAGTCAAAGAAACTAGTCATGGAGGATATTGAGCACTACAGGATTCCTGTATACAATTTCCCTTACGATATCGAGGAAGACGATGAGGATACTGTCGAGGAGAATGCCGAGCTGAGAGGCCTTATGCCTTTTGCCATTGTTGGCTCTGAGGACGTGCTCGAGATTGGTGGCCGTAAGACTCGAGCTCGTCAGTACCCATGGGGTGTTGTTGAAGTCGAGAACCCTCGTCACTCAGACTTCTTGGCTATCCGATCCGCTCTTCTTCACAGTCATCTGGCTGATTTGAAAGAAATTACCCATGATTTCTTATATGAGAACTACCGTACCGAGAAACTGTCTAAGAGTGTGGACGGCGGTGCCTCTGGGTAAGTATATTATAGCCATTTTTTGGGTCGGTGTTAAGCTAATGTCTGAAGTCTTGATAGCTCCATGAACCCTGAGGACTTAGCTTCCCAGTCCGTTCGTCTCAAGGAGGAACAGCTCCGACGAGAAGAGGAGAAGCTTCGCGAGATCGAACTCAAGGTCCAACGCGAGATTAACGAGAAGCGACAAGAGCTACTGGCGCGAGAGTCGCAGCTTCGCGAGATAGAGGCTCGTATGCAGCGCGAAACTGCCGCGCAGCCATCTCCCGCCCTTGACGTTTCCGCCAATGGCGAGGAGTAAAATCATCTCAAATCACGTATTAGGTCTTTCTTCGGTATACTAAAAGTAGAGTGCGACGTTGGTCTATTTATCGCTGCCGGCGTTGGGGGTTTTTTTTACCTCTCCTACAACTGAAGAGCAAAGAGATCAGAGCATTCACCGGATGTTACAGAACCGAGTTTGATTTCTTTCATTATTCATTGCGACCTACGACTCGCGAAGCGGCCTATGGATTAAAGATGATGGTAGAAGTTGAGAGGGGGAGTTTTATGGTGGAGCATATGGAGAGGGTGAATGCCGTTGGAACAGACGACGTTTATACCCCCGAAGAGGGATTCCTCAAAGCGGCAAGGTGGACAGTATGCGGCTGCTTAGCATAATAATATGCAAGACGGAATGGATGTGTGGTTCGAAGATGCTTCAGTATCTTTTGGGAGCTGGGACGATATATATGCTATTCAGCCTCTCTCTATACACTCTTGCAAGGTATCCTGTTTTAGCTGCATTAGGTAGCCATCTTTTTGTCAAATGGCCTCCCCAGTTTATTTTACTGTCTTTTTTTATTTTTTTTCCTGTTACTGTAGTGGACTTCTAATGCAGATATCAAAATACATTCAGAACCTTCTTCATGACTAGTTAAGCCTAATATTTAGAAGATGTGCTGCCAATAAAAGCAAGCACACGCTATTTAATTTCATTCCTTAATTCAAAAGACCGCGCTATAACCAAGAAAAAAAAAATAGAAGATACAAAGTCAAAAGTGAACTGCCAAGGTACCTAGTGCTTAACTCCACCATCTCCTATTTCACCCTATTATCCTACAAAGTTGTATAAAAGAACGACTTGCTAGCTTGTTGGAGCTCATACAATACAATCTTGTAGCTCTTGCATGAATTATTACGAGCGTCATTATACAACTAATTATATCCATTTGCCAAGCTCAGACCTCTCAACTCTCAAGTTAGTTGTTAGATTGACTGTTGAGAATACGCAGAATGGCGAGGAACAGATTGATGATGTCGAGGTATAAGCTGATTGCTGCAGCAATCTCCTCCTCGACGTGGTGATGGCGCATAATCATCTGCGTATCAACGAGGATGTAGCCGCTAAAGATGAGAGCTGCAAGGCCACCGTAGATGAGTTCGCCAGTGGAGCTGTACGGAAAGAACATGGCCATAAATCCGAAGAGGACAAGGCCCCACAGAGCTCCAAAGAGGTAAGGCATCCAAGATGTAAAGTCATATTTGGATTGGCAGGCAAAGATGGTGAGGAATACAAAAATGCCCGCGGTGAGAATGGTGGCGTTTAAAACGATCGAGGTTTGATAGAACGAGACGATGACGGAAATTGAATAGGCTTCGGTGAGTGTGAAGAGCGAGAGAAAGAGTAGGTTGGTCGGGTAGGATTTGCGCTTCCAGTAGGTGAGACCCATGAAGACCATGGCGCCGAAGAGCTAGAGGCGCGGAATATGGTTAGCTTAAGTGTTTGAATGCGCATTAGGAGAATAGGGCCTGGATGACATACAGATGCCCAGACGAGGCCAGGGTGGCCTTGGATCCACGACTTGTATCCATCGCTGAAGAAGCTAATGGAGCTTACAGCTGCGGTAGCGATGAGTTGGACGGTGAGGATAGTGTAGACCTTGCGGACGAATTGGTTGCGAATATCGACAGTGGCTTCAGCGACAGAGCCTCCAAACTATTCGAAACGAAGAAAGAAGAAGTGACGTCAGTAAATGAAAACATATCTGAAACAAGGGATATCAAAGAGAGCGCATGAAGATTTTCTTTTTAACTTGAAGAGAAATTTACCTTGAAATCGTCGGGAATGTTGTCATCGCTACTACGCGGCTCAGCGAACAAGCCAATATCGTTGCGCGACGAAGAGGCCTCCTCTGCGGTGCCGTATGCGGGTGGTGCTTGAGTGTAGTCGTCGTCAGGCTCTCGCTGAGGAGCCGGCTGGTATTTGGTGGTAGGCGCCATGGTGTGTGTGTGTGTGTGTGTGTGTGTGTCTCTCTCTCTCTCTTTTTTTCGCTTTAATAGGATTTTTACGAAGAAAAGAGGAGGGTTTGTGGTTGGTGTAACGATGGGAAAAGGTAAAAAAAAAAAAAGAGTGTGAAGATCAAAGGAACGAGGCGATCACTGTGGCGGATGGATGATGCAGACGATAAATCACTGGGTCAGGTGGGGAAGGCAATGAGGCTGGTGAATGTGGGGCGTGTAATAGAATTAGAGGTGTGGCTGTGCGGAGACTAGGAGCCTGTTGTGATTGGTTGGGTGGAAGTTTTAGGTGAAGCAGCGAAACTATCTAGGAGGGATTTTTTATGAAAGCCTTATCCTTGCTAAGCTTGGCAAAGGGAGGAGAAAAAAAAAATACAGGGACTGTAAGTACATAGATAAATTACGAGCAGGTTCATTTAGCTAATCACGTTGCTACTCTAAAGAGATTGTATCGTATCGTTTATAGTTGACTAGTCTAGCTAGAGCTTCTATAAGTGGCTAACAGGATTGCGCATCTGTAGGTAGACCGAGGAAACTGCTTTATGATTGTGGCACTGTGATCCCTGCTTATTTGCAACATAGAGATTCATGAGAAATGAAATACTAAGTAAATGATATAAGGAGTATTATAGGTTACCTGGTTAGTAGCTTATTGATAGCCGCTATTGGGTTTTTTTTTTTTTTTTTTTTTTTTTTTTTTTTTTTTTTTGGATATGATAGCTATTATCTCCGTAATTGGCACCTTATTATCACATACTTCTAGGCATCATGAACTCCTTACTTGGAAAATTACTTGCAATTTGTTGAGAGAGTTGGAAAACAAATCAAGTTGCTCTAAGACTGAGGACTACTAGTATTTGATCTATTTGTTCTGTCTAAGGAACTAATAAGGAGGATCAGCTATCTATACTATAACTCATCACTCTGCACTCACCTCTTCAGCCTCATTTTCATTCAACTTGTCCTTTTTATCCGAACGGCTTTAAGAGCTCATTCATCATGAATAACTTTATTAAGAACGACGCTCCCTTGCTACACCAAGATGAGCGACTTGTATGACAAGGCGCTGCCGGAAACTCTTCGTAAGAAATCGGCCATTGCAACCTCTAAACCCCCCGAAGGCCTCGACTTACCAATATCTCTAGCACTTCATCTATATCTCTAGCACTTCATCTATATCTCTAGCACTTCATCTATGTCGGATCACTGTATATGCAACTTACTAGGAGCAATTTCGTTCTGATTCATCGAGCAAGGCGCAAAGATGAAGGTCTAAGTAAGCTCCACGCTCGTTGGTTTTTAGAGAACCAAGTCGCTGCATGACTTTTTAAAAGCCTTGTAATGCAGATGGTCATTATCGATATTGAGGACCGCCTAGAGGATCATTGGTAGATGCTCAGCCATCATCTTATCACTCATTTCGCCTCACTATTGTTATTACCACATTCATGTTGTATGTTCATCCTGGCCGTTATGGATGTAGAGGACTTGTTCTTTCCTCATACCACTCCTCCTCCAGGGTATCCCGATTTTCTGTTTACCACCCAGCAGCTTTGGTAGAGCTGGGGGCGGACGACCGGAAAGAAGAATGATGTTAGAAGCCTTGATTGATACCATCTGCTACGACAAACTGACATATGAGATGCTGATGAAAAAAAAAAAAAGTTCTATAGACTCCGAGAGAGAATTGATTTAGTGTGTTGAAGATTAATTTTGTGAGTGAATTTCTTTTTTCTCTCTCTTTTAAGAATGAACATGACTGACTGTCTGCTGTTTGTCTATGTTGTCTAAATACGCATCAGTGCAGGGGTTCCATCAACTACTATGACTTGAAGAGGAAATCAATGCTTTTTTGATATATGATATTAAGGGGTAAAACGAAGTACAGTAAAGCGAAGCACAGTAAAGCGAAGTACGGAGTAAAGTGGTCAGATTATAGTACAGAGTAAGTACTTCCTCTTCCCATGCCACCCACATGGAGTTGAATATAAACAAACCAACAAAGGGAAGAAAAAAAAATGCTATATTCAAAATTAATTTAGATATTCTCGTTATTTATTATTATGGGGATTTATTTTTCTTATCTTTTCCCCTTTAAACATGTCGCGCGTTCATAATCCGGTCTCGAGGGCTCTGGTAGCCATTTCCTGCAGCCTAAACTTCTGAATCTTCCCGCTCGCTGTCTTTGGATAATCCGTCACCCAAAACACATACTTGGGTACTAAATGACCTGAGAGATTGGTGCGTACCCAGTCTCGCACGGCTTCCTTTGTTAGCCTCTTATCGGCCTCATCATTGCTGCTGCTGTTCTCCTGACTCTTGTCGGCGGTTGTCCAGTCGCCGCGGGGGATGACAAAGGCAGCGACGGCTTCTCCTAGACGGTCATCAGGGACGCCGACGACGCTGACTTCTTGGACACCGGGGAGTTGGAAGAGGCAGTTTTCTACTTCGAGAGGGTGTATGTTTTCGCCGGCGCGGATGATGAGGTCTTTGATGCGGCCGGTGATTTGGACGAAGCCGTTGGCGTCCATTTGGGCCTCGTCGCCAGAGTACATCCAGATGCCGTCGGCTTCTTCGCGCCTGACTTGGGCGGTGCGTTCTGGGTCACCGTAGTAGCCTTTCATGACGAGGTAGCCATTGGCAGCGAGTTCTCCACGCGTGTTGAGCGGGAGGATCTTAGTGTGATCGAGGGGGTCGACAATCTTGATGGTGGTGTGAGGCATGGGGGTGCCGACGGAGGAGGTGCGCTGCGTGAAGGGGTCGGAGGGTCGGGTCATGCAGTTGACGGGGGATGTTTCTGTCATGCCATAGCAGTTGACGAGGTCCTGTAGGCCGAGGCGCTTGTAGATGGTGCGCACGAGTGACTCGGGGACGCTGCTGCCGGCGGCGATGCCCTTGCGGAGGTGTTGTGGGGTGGGGAGGACGTCGCTGCCGTGGAGGTCGAGGGCTTCAAACATGGAGACGAACATGGTGCTGACGCCGTATAGACCTGTGGCTTGGTGGTCGGCGGCCATGCGGATGGTGGCGACGGGGTCAAAAGCCGGAGAGGGGAAGAGGATGGCAGCGCCGGTCGTTGCCGTGGCCATGTAGCCGAGGACAGAGCCGAAGCAGTGGAATAAGGGAGGGGGAACGACGATGCGGTCAGATGGATTGAGGCCCATGCGGTCAGCGATGAAGGCGCCGTTATTGAGGATGGAGGTGTGTGATAGTTGAGCGGCTTTGGGAGTCGAGGTGGTTCCCGAGGTGAATTGAATGTTGATTGTGTCGGAAGGGTCCAGCGGAGAGTCCGGCTTAATGGGGCGATCAAAGCCTTCAAGGAGAGACTGATAGGGGGTCAAGGCACGATACCGGTCCAGCTTGAAATCATTGATAATGTCTCCGTGATTGGCGATGTTATCCAAGACGATGACCCTTTTAAGGGTAGGGACAGCTTCGCTTTGGATAGCGCCGCCGCCGCCGCCGCCACTGCTGTTGAGATCGCCCACGACTTTCTCTAGCAGAGCCTGATTGCTACGGCCTTTACCAGGACGGTACGCGAGATCCGTCACAGCACTAATTATGAGGACATGCACACCAAGATGGTTCAGCGCGGATTCCACCTGCTGAGCATTGAAGCTCGGATTCAGGGGCACCAGCACGGCGCCGAGTTTGAAGAGGGCATAAGTCAGGGCGGCGAATTCAGCATTGTTCCCCAGCGAGACGGCCACGTGATCTCCCTTGCGGACGCCAAGTGAGGAGAGAGATGAGGCGAGACGGTTAGAGTTGAGGTCTAGGTCGTGATATGTGAGTATTGTTTCTTGGGCCAGGGGGGTAGGTGTGCGGGCGATGACAGCAGGACGATCGCCGTAGTTGGAGACGATGGAGGCGAAGTGTTGGGGGATGGTGCCTGTGAAGAGGGCGGGCTGGGAAGCATGTTAGTGTTTGTGTGTTTTTGGTGTTATATTGATGTTTCTACAGGTTTATCTTCCTGAGTGAGTGAGTGAGTGAGTGAGTGAGTGAGTGAGTGACTTGATGAGAGAGTGTCTTTTTTGTCGTTTTCCCCATCCCATCTCATACCTCACTCATGCATTCTTCCTCAAACTCAAAATGCCTCCCTCCACCAACACCAATCTTCTCAAAAGATTTTTCATCATCGTTCGAGAACCGACTATTCAAACACAAACACTCACCTCCATAGGTCCCGTCCGTATACTCAGTCCTTCCACCCCCAAAGCCCTCGTCTTCCCGCTCTGCAGTTGCGCTTCGCTTCTTAAGAAAACGGGCTCGATTCCAACTGATTTCGTCGCAGCCGCGGCTGTGCTCACCAAAGCCACACTCCGAGCCGCGGCTCTCACGGCGGCGACAGCTGCAACTCTAGACCTTTGGCCTAGTAACGGGCTGGCACAGGCTCTCGTGCATACTGGCATTGTTGATTGATTGTTGATTGATTGTTGATTTATTGATTGCTGATTGCTGATTGATTGATTGATTGATTGATTGATAATGGATATGTTGCTTTGCCCTTCCTTTTATTCACTCCTCCAACCCCCCTTTGCAAAATCGAAACAATGAAATACCAGAACAATGTAAAAAAAACAAAAAAAAAAAAAAAAAAAAAAAAAAATATAGATGGAAAATGAAAATTAAAGAAAAAAAGTGAACATTCAACCGCCAAAATAAAATGCTGCAAAAAAAAAAAAAATCAAATCATTTCAAACTCATTCACATAAACTTTATACTGATACAAGTTTCGAAAAGATTGAGATAAAGAGTAGAAAAGAGCAAAGCCGTCGAGTTTCCATCCAAACCATCGAAACTAATAAATAAAAAAAGCCCTCTTCGTATTTATTTATTTATTTATTTTATTCATTTTATTTATTTATTACTATTCTTATTATAATTATATTATTATATTAGTACTTTGGTCATTGGATTGTCCATCCCATTCCCCATTCCCCCGCCAATGACAAAGTCTTAGACTACGGAAAGCATCACACCCACTCGGACCGTGTTTAAGCCACTATTCTAAACCACCTTTTTTCCCAGCCTTTTACCTTCTTTTGGTGTCTCCCCCACACACATCTTGTTATGTCATAAGGTTGTTGGTTCTCAATATTCCTTTCTTCTTGATTTATTTTATTTATTTATTTATTTATTTATTTATTTAGTTTATTTATCTATTTATTTCTTTATTTATTTTTATTTATTTTATATTTCTTTTTTCTCCGGTTTCCTTCCCCTTGGAGACAAAGATCCGAACTAAGGGCTTGTCTAGTAAGTTTCTCTCTCTGCCTCGGAACTTAGTGCGGCTTTCGTCATCCTCCAATCGGCCCAGTCTCTTTGCCGCTCCCCCCCCTCTTCAAGCCTCAAAACTTGCAGCTCCATGGCTTCCCCCTCCCGAGCTGGACCTGAGAATGGGGCTTCGGCGAGAAGGAGGGGAGGAGGATAGATAGACGCGGTCCGGTCGGGCTGCAGGGGAGGAGAAGGAGCGGGAAGAATAGGTGCTGGGGAAAAAGGAAAAAAAAAAAAGGGAAGGGGGGGGAAGAATAGGGGGGGGGGAAAAAGGAAAAAAAAAAAAAAGGCAAAAGTGTGTGTTTGATACTCCGGTAACTTGTCGATGCACACTTCGCCCTGGTTTTATTGGGTATGCAGCAGCTACATACTCGTACAATACATACTGTGCGTGCAAAGTACGAATCTGGTACTGATGCTCTCTGTTCTCCGTATTTTCTACCGTGCTTACTTTGTACTTGTTTGTATATGATAATCATGACAAAAGATTGAATAAGAAAGGCATGGCTTGGCTTACAAGTCTTCTTTTCACTAGCCCGTCATCATCGGATGGGTAGTCCCACGTGTTTGTTTCACAGATGGACAGAAAAAGGCCTTGATTTGCATGGTGAGTCGAGTAAACCACCACTTCAAGGGCGAGAGTACAGAATATCCGTTCCCTACACACAACATCGTGCACACAACATCGTGTACGGAGTACAATTACGCATGCAGCAATTGGTACCACCTAATAATAGATTAGATACTAAATAGGCAAGGTAGATATGATATGACCAAGGTGGCTTCGAATCTGAAACGCCCAGTTCATGTACGCACATACGTAAATAGTATTTGGATCTTGAATTATTTTTCTTGTTTTCGATTATAGTGACCCCGGCTCTATTGACTGACAAAGCTTACGTTGGTCGCGCCAACAGCTATATCGCTCACATGCTCACAAAATTGGAGACGTCGACAAATTTAACCTCAAAAAAAACTCCAACCGGCATCTATCCCAAAGGCCGATAATACATGAAGACTTTTAACTGTCCGATGCTGATGCGTCAATCAATGTGTAAAACCTCCCTCTTCCCCCTCCCACTGCTGCCGAGATATAGCCGTGACGCCATACACGGCGCAGGAACCAATCAAAAATGAAAAAACCCCCCCAAAGTACCCGAAATAAAGACGTAAAATGATGCGGAACCCAGCCACCGCATCCAGAGTGAACATGATAAAGAATATACAGGTTGTAAACATAAATAACATATAACAATTCCTCGAATCGGTCATGCAATTATAGGAATGTCAAGGGCATCAAAGGGTTTCTCATCATTGTTTCGTAGTTTCTCCTGCTCCTTGGTTTCCCTCCCCAAGCTCCTGTTGTATTTCGCCAATATGTCTCTCGCTTTCGGGCTTCCAGGTGCCTAAAGAATACAAATTTGTTAGCCATTGTCTTTTTTTTTTTTTTTTTTTTTTTTTTTTTTTTACTGTTGCTTCATATGTTGTTAAAAGACAGTCTTTTTTCTTTTTTTTTCTTTTTCTTACCCTCAAAATCGTGTTTTACAAAGGCCATTGGGTCGTCATAATCCTTGGCGCCCATCTGGGCAACGCCAGGTGAAAAGCTCGTGATGGGTAGCACCACAACGTCACCAACCCGCTTGCTCGTTTCCATACCCGTGAAATTAAGGTAATTAATCTTTCCCTTGCTATGCTCCATGTCGAAAAAACGCTCGTCGTTGAAGTAGTCCATGATAGTGTCGGTCCACACAGCCGGCCCCGTTAGGTCCACCACATTTTTATCCTGGATGCTAGATAATTTGCCCTTCTTTTTCAGGGCTAGTGTCTGATTGGTAATTCGACTGATGATGTCACGCAGCACAGGATGACCAGGCTTGCTCTGGATAGTCCATTGGCAAAATTGAATGCGACGGCTATACCAATCCGCCCAATCAACCCGGTCGGGGTCTGCCTCGATACCAATGACCAAGCCGACAGTCTCCTTGGGGATCTGCTGAGGGATCCATTCAATGGCGCTCTTAATGGCATAGGTATCAATGTCAGAGTAGATGCCGCCGCGGGCATACAGAATCAGGTACCGAAAGAAATCGGCTTTGAGGACAGGTAAAGGAAGGGCATGGTATGTGTCTAGGACTTCGGGGATGCTTGCATATAGTAACTGGATCAAGGTGACGGCAACACTATCGGTAAGAACCTCGTGGATGAAGCCCGGATGCTCAATTGACCACGAAGCTTCTTGCTCACGGAAATTGAAGTCTTCGTCTGCAGGAGTGGTTTTCCAAGTCTGCCAGATGTACGCAGGGAATTTAGATTCGACGTCGTAGGGGTATGCGTAGCTAAGCTTTTCGTATGTCGACATGCCTGACATATCAATCATGGGCTTCTGCGCAATAGGCGGGGCGACTGCTCGCTGTTGGTCGTTGGCCAGTGCGGCATTACTAACGAGAGCCTCAGCCTCTTGAATTTCCGAGGAACTGGACACGTTCGATTCGGAATTGTGCGATCGAGTGATGAGGAAAATGACCGTTAGAATGAACGCCGCCGCAAAGAGCGCGCGGCGTGGATTCAACATTGTGAATTGTCTCTTCTGTTCTTTTTATTTCTCTTTTGTTGGATTACGTCAACAAGGGAAGAGGTGACAGATGGAAGGCTGATAAAGTAGGTAACCAGTACGAACTGAAAAGCTCAAGCTATAACCAGACCATGCATAGGCTAGGCTAGCTTTTGTCAAACAATCAATCACACAATTTTGACAGCTGAGAAAGGCCACAAGGAAAAAGAAGAGAGAGAGAGAGAGAGAGAGAGAGAGAGAGAGAGAGAGAGAGAGAGAGAGAGAGAGAGAGAGAGAGAGAGAGAGAGAGAGAGAGAGAGAGAGAGAGAGAGAGAGAGAGAGAGAGAGAGAGAGAGAGAGAGAGAGAGAGAGAGAGAGAGAGAGAGAGAGAGAGAGAGAGAGAGAGAGAGAGAGAGAGAGAGAGAGAGAGAGAGAGAGAGAGAGAGAGAGAGAGAGAGAGAGAGAGAGAGAGAGAGAGAGAGAGAGAGAGAGAGAGAGAGAGAGAGAGAGAGAGAGAGAGAGAGAGAGAGAGAGAGAGAGAGAGAGAGAGAGAGAGAGAGAGAGAGAGAGAGAGAGAGAGAGAGAGAGAGAGAGAGAGAGAGAGAGAGAGAGAGAGAGAGAGAGAGAGAGAGAGAGAGAGAGAGAGAGAGAGAGAGAGAGAGAGAGAGAGAGAGAGAGAGAGAGAGAGAGAGAGAGAGAGAGAGAGAGAGAGAGAGAGAGAGAGAGAGAGAGAGAGAGAGAGAGAGAGAGAGAGAGAGAGAGAGAGAGAGAGAGAGAGAGAGAGAGAGAGAGAGAGAGAGAGAGAGAGAGAGAGAGAGAGAGAGAGAGAGAGAGAGAGAGAGAGAGAGAGAGAGAGAGAGAGAGAGAGAGAGAGAGAGAGAGAGAGAGAGAGAGAGAGAGAGAGAGAGAGAGAGAGAGAGAGAGAGAGAGAGAGAGAGAGAGAGAGAGAGAGAGAGAGAGAGAGAGAGAGAGAGAGAGAGAGAGAGAGAGAGAGAGAGAGAGAGAGAGAGAGAGAGAGAGAGAGAGAGAGAGAGAGAGAGAGAGAGAGAGAGAGAGAGAGAGAGAGAGATAAAGAGGGAGAAATGAAGAAGACAAAATAACTTGTTCGCTTCTTTCCGCTTAGCAGGGTTCCGTAGTTGGTTCTCGATTCTTCGTTTTCTCGTTCTTTTAGGCGTCGAGGGAGGAGTTGGGATACGAGATGAGAAATACGGAGACGATGCAGGTAAAATAGGGAATTAAGAGGGGATGATAAGAAAAAGGGGAGATGCCACAATCTGACGGGAGAATCTAAGGTAATAAAAAAGAACGATTGACGAGAATAGAAGAGCCTTCGAAAAGGGTATGAAGAAGAAGGGAGGGGGGGGGAGGGGGGGTAAAAAAAAAAAGGGGGAGGGGGGGAAAAAAAAAAAAGAAAAAGAAGAGAAGAGTTCAGGGATAGGAAGATGAAGTAGGAGGTAGTAAGTTTGGGTTTGACGAGGATGGGTTGATGCATGCGGCGCATCACTAATATTTGATTCAAGTCACTTTTATCTTCTTAATACCAACTCTTTCTTATTGTGAGAGCTACAAATATCAAGTACCAGGGTACATTCATGCGATGGTAGCTAAAAATGAAAATAGGGGCGATCAGCCAGCATAACGGAGGGACCGTTTTAGCATGATTTTGCCCGCTAACAGTGGCTATTGGTCAGGTACGAGGGTGGTAATGCTCAGGTGCTAATAAAACCAAATCCGACGCTATAATATTAGGCACAGGTCAGGCATTCGGATAGCCCGTACGAGGATCTCATACGAGATGAGGATGGAATACTGTAATGGCAATAGTAATGGCAATAGTAATGGCAATAGTAATAGCAGTAATAATAGCAGTATTAATAGTAGCACCGCTACCATCTACTTGGGATCAATCGAGTGCCAAGTTTGCTTGATATGCGTAACACGGGAGCTGGTGGAGACCGGAAAGTTGACGTGATCCTTTACCTATTAGGTAGTGATTTGCACTCCTGATAGTTGATATGTGCCGCTATTCCGTACGTATTCCGTACTCCGTACTCCGTACCAGCAAGACAATTTGAAGGATTTTACTTTTGGACCCTGAAATCAGCCTTGATGGTGTTTTGTTTTGTTTTGCTTTTGTTTTGTTTCGCTGCAAATTTTAGTCCTTTGGGTGATATCGCGCAATTGTGGAGCTATGTACGTCGTTTTCGACAGGCCTCGCGAGATTTGACCAAAAGAGAGAAGAAGAGTTACAGAGCACAAGTACTACTATTTAGGTACTACTACGGACTACTACTGCTGCTGCTACAGCTACTGCTACTGCTACTGCTACTACTACTGCTACTACTACTGCTACTACTACTGGTACTACTACTGCTACTACTACTGGTACTACTACTGCTACTACTACTGGTACTACTACTGCTACTACTACTGGTACTACTACTGCTACTACTACTGCTACTACTACTGCTACTACTACTGGTACTACTACTGCTACTACCACTGCTACTACTACTCGTACAAGGGGCTGTCACTTGGTGAAATATCCCGCAATTGCAATATCCTCGTTTCATTCTTTGAGGTACTGCTTGAATAGAGTAGCTATTTCAAATTACCCTTTAAAGTTCAAGATAATCTCCCATACTAACTAGTAGGCAATTCAACCTTATCCAGCCGAAACCGTTACATTGCAAGTATGATTATGAACAAGGTGCTTTATCTAGATGCTACCTTACGGAGTATATACATATGTACTTGTACTTGTATACATACTCGTTTGTACTACTTAACGCTCGTATCTGTTTCGGCGAACGGGCCCCCCTGTAATCTATCACGGGTGATAGGCGACTCGATGTTAATGCCTTGTGTAATAATACCGTGATAAGCTTTCATCCAGGCGCTTTGTAATACTTTATATTCTGGCTGCTGCATCAAAAGTCAAGAGTTCATCATCAGATACGGAGTACATAGATACCTACAAGTATTGTCAGTGCATACATACTGTGCATAATCTGCAGTATAAGCTTTCTTGGCAAGATGAGTGGTTCCGTAAACCTTGCATGAATGTACTCAGCCTAGTACGAGTAGCTTTCATCTACTTTGAGGTACGGAGTAGTATCTCGTACTTACGGAGTATTATGTACATGTACGGACGGAACATGGATCCCCCTTGTGAAACGGCAGCAAAATGTCACTTGTGATGCTCCAAGAGAAAGAGAGAGAGAAGAGCACTATTAAGCGATCTGCTTGGCAATGCCGGCTGTAACGTAGGGCTTAGAGAGTACAAGTAGGTACTGAACCATGTATAGAGTACTTGTATGGAGTAAGAACAAGAAATCATACAAGTAAACCACATACTACATACTACATACTACATACTACATACCCAATCTATTTTGTGCTATTTATATTTAGTAGACGGGTTTCAGTTATTTTCATGCCGAATGCGACAAATCTACTCGGCACTGTTTCCGTCATCGAGGCCCACTAGGGTGATGTCCCACCCGTACAAGTTTCTCGTGACTCGATTCATATTACTCCGTACTCCGTACTCCGTATATAGATACATATAGATACATATAGATACTCCGTATATATACACGGAATAAGTCATCAATCTAGATACTATTCTTTCTGTTTATTCTTTTCGTTTGCCGCGCGGGCCGAGAGGAGGCGGAGTCGTAAGGCTTACCGATGACAAACAAATTCTAGGAAAAGACACACGAGAATTTGGTCTCGTTCATCACAAGTTAACAAGGTATGGGGTGGCTTGTGGCTTATGGCTTGCGGCTGACGGGTGGCTAAGGGCCAAGCCACTGTGAGTTGTGGCAGAAGATTATGGTTGTTGTATGATGCATGATGCATGATTTTTCTCTATTTCTCTCTCTTTCGTTATGCCACGGCCAAAAGCTTGCTTCAGATGCATCATCACCCTACGGCTGTGGGTACGCTTGAAATCCAGCTGCCCTTCGCTTCCGGCATGTTTCATAGTAGTTAATACGGAGTAGTATGCCTCCCGTTACGTTTTCAGTTTCAGATACAGCACACTGTTGCCGATCGGTGACAATTGCCATAACGATGTGACATTGTTAGTGACACTTTAGTTGAAGATTTTTTTTTTAATTTTTTTTAAAGCCTCTCATTTGCCCTATAACGAGACACGGACCATAATATAGTATCATATAAGTAAACTACGTTGTGAGTAAATGGCTGATCTGGGACACACGAAGCCAGGTGACTCGGCAATTTATACCAAAGACTTGCACTTTTCGAAGCCGAATCTCAGCATAAGAAGTAATGATACTAATAGGAAACAAGACTCACAAGCTGAAAGCCTCAGCTCACATAAAATAGACCAAACCCTTTTAGCTGCCATTAAGCTGCCATTAAGCTCTACGGCACCACTTGCCCTTGGCCTTCCGATTCTGGCATCCCCCGCCTCGCTTCTCGGTTTCCGTGATCTAACAAGAGCCGGCGCAGCGGGGCATGAATGTCTCTATCTTCTCCATAGATAAGCGTATAACATCACACACTAACTATAGAGTATGTACATACTCCGTAATAGAATGGGCAATAAGATAAGAAGAGATATCATGATAGAGACGTGGAATGTGTCTTTGTAGATATCGTTGAGTGTGAGTAAAAGTAATTATTTCTTCTTATAAGCCCAAGTCTACATTGCAGCATAAATCGTAGTATCATTGATAGGCTGTTGTTTCGGTATTACATTTACAAACCACAACCCTCGTCTTACTTGTAACCATTTAGCTGTGTACAAAGCCAACTTGTTTTAGGAAAACACAGCATGGTCGGTCTACTGTAGCCGGAACCATAGAATCCTAAGCATTTGTCCCCCTCGTCCGGTTGATTCCGTCTCAAATGCCGATGCAACACCATTAATAATAATAATATGCATGTATAATGTATAAAGTAGAGACGGGTCGATTCCTTCAGTATCATTCATCCAATGAGACCTATATTTTAAAGCAATCCAATTATTTTACTCTATACCATAATAGAACTACCAATTCGAGTATACGTCATTACCCAGAGTTTGTTCATTATTATTTTGAATATCTACACCTCCCGGGTCCGGCCGTAGCCCCCCGCATTCATTAGAACTTGGGACAAATGGGTATTTTACGTACATGTTATCCGATTCCGGTTCCAGATGCATTGAAGTTCCAAAAAGAGCAGTGTAACACCAGGAACCTAGATTTCATTGGATATACAATGTGATCAGCACCCCAAAAAGCCGTTCTTGGCTGTGTTATCAAAAAGAGAATGAATGGGCTGTTAAAGTTGAGCCTCATGCACGGCCAGCGTGGTATCGCCCACAATGGGATTAGTCGGAATCATGTGAGGAAGCGGGAGATTTAGTCCTAGAGGAGACCCAAAAGCAGTAAAAAGTCGAGAAATACTCCGTAGATGTTATTTGTTTTTGGATCTAGAACGAATATAGTCCAATCAAGTTGCCTTGGCTGGAAAAGCGACAATCATTGCCTGGTTGTTATCAGAGGAGATGGCTCCATATGAAGGCCAAGCTAACGTTGTTTAGGGCTCTATTTGACATAATAGCGGCGGCGATTTTATTGGCTAAATTCAAGTAAGAAACACGCGGGGGGGAACATGGAAGCTCCACCTCGGCCTATTCTTAACAGAGACTGTATGGATTCATGTTGAACCCAACTGTCTTTGTCTTTTGTTCCTTGCTTGAGATTGATCAAGTGCTTTTATCTAGTATCATCGGTTATTGTCTCGCGCTCAGCGGACGATGTCTTCCCCACTCCAATCTTCTACCCCAGTCAATTCGTGGGGCCTATTGGGTCGTGTTGCGGTTTCGATAACGACCAGCTCGGAGTAGCTATTTAAACGTTGGTGATCCGCTGAGGAGACAGACGAAACTTCTTGTGTCAATCTCTCCTTCTCTTGAAAACTAAAGATTTTACTTCGCTATTGAAATTCTTTTTCTCTTTTCTTTACAATAACTTGGACTTACATAAACATAAACAATGACAGCCGCTAAGGCAGTTCGGCCACATCCGCTGGCCCCGCTCTCGGATGCCGAGCATATCAATGCCCGCGATGCTGTTGCTAAGCTTCACGGACCGTCGGAGTCCATCTTTTTCAGGGCAATTCATGCTCAAGAGCCCAAAAAGTCAGATCTGCTGCCTTTCCTCGAGGCAGAACATAAAGGCACTCTAACGGAAGATACGAAACGACCTGCTAGACAGGCTATTGTCGAGCATGATGTGATCCGAGCTGGTCATTCCGAGTACATCAATGCAGTGGTGAATCTGGACACTGGCGACATCGTATCTAAAGAATCTGCTCCGTTGCCTGAGCAGCCTTATTACACTCCGTAAGATTCCCTACGCAAATTAGGTTTCATAATAGAACAATTAAAAAAAAAAAAGCATGGAAAGAAAAGAGAAAAAAAAAAAAAAAAAAAAAAAAAAAAAAAAAAAAAAAAACCGTGGAAAGAGAATATAAAAACAAGGGCTAATCAAGAAGTAGTGGCGAGTTTGATCTCTTCACAGAAAGCTGTATCAATTCAGATATGTTCAAAGAAGCCATGTCTGAATTTACACTCCCCGAGGGCTTCGAAATCTGTATCGATCCCTGGCCTTATGGACCTCCCAATGCCGATGAAGAGAATATTCCACGATACATGCAGGGACTAGTATATGCAAAGGACGCGCGCAACAAGAACCAAGACTCCAACCACTACGGCTATCCAATTCCCATTGCTCCCATCATGGACTGGCATACCAAAAAGATTATCAAAGTTGAGAGAATCGCAACTGGTGGCTCAGACGACGGACTTGAGGCTAAGGCCCGAGGCGAGCAGCCGATTAAGCTGTTCGGAAACCACAAGAGCTGCGAGTACGTCCCCGAGTTGTTAGATATCCCCTTAAGGACAGACCTGAAGCCTATCAACATTGTTCAGCCTGAGGGTGCGTCTTTTACCGTCCACTCGGATGGTCTGATTGAGTGGCAAAAATGGAGGTTCCGTCTCGGCTTCACCCCTCGTGAGGGTGCGGTTTTACATGATATTCACTACGACAACCGCTCAGTGCTGTATCGCCTCAGCTTCAGTGAGATGACGGTTCCGTACGGAGACCCGCGACCGCCGTTCCATCGCAAACAAGCCTTTGACTTTGGAGACGGCGGCATGGGCCGGGCAGCTAATAACTTGGAACTGGGTTGTGATTGTCTCGGCGCGATTCACTACGTTGATGCGGTAATGACGGAGCCGGATGGCTCGCCGTCTCTCGGCAAGGCCGTAGTATGTCTCCATGAACAGGATAATGGCATCCTTTGGAAGCACACCAATTTTCGAACCCAACGCGCTGTTGTAACACGCAACCGCGAATTCGTAGTCCAGTTCATTGCTACACTTGCCAATTACGAATACGTCATGGCCTTTAAGCTGGACCTCGCCGGCTCCATTACCCTCGAAACCCGCGCCACTGGCATTGTCAGTGTTGTCGCCATCGATGAAGGCAAGACCAGCGCTTACGGTAATCTCGTGGCACCAGGCGTATTGGCGCAGAACCACCAGCACATTTTCGCTGCGCGCATCGACCCCGCAATCGACTCTTATGATGACGCCGATTCACAGGTCGTGGTCGAGGAGTCTCATGGCCAGAAGATAAA
Source organism: Trichoderma oligosporum (assembly GCA_015266385.1). Taxonomy (NCBI): domain Eukaryota; kingdom Fungi; phylum Ascomycota; class Sordariomycetes; order Hypocreales; family Hypocreaceae; genus Trichoderma; species Trichoderma oligosporum. The sequence goes on along the minus strand of JACBYL010000385.1, from coordinate 94,025 downwards.
CCCTCAGACGAACCCGTATGGCAACTTTTACAAGGTCCAGCGTGAAGTAGTAAAAGAGGCCACTTGGATCGACGCCGAGCCACGTCTCAACCGATTACTCAAGTTAGAAAATGCCAAAAAGAAGAACGCCATCTCAGGCAAGAACCTTGCCTATAAACTCATGGCGCCGGCAACGCAACTTCTAATCACCGATCCAGAAGGGTTGGCAGCACAGCGCGCGCAGTATGCTCAACACCACGCCTGGGTGACGGGATATCGAGACGGCGAGCTGTGGGCCGCTGGCGAATTTACGAACCAGAGTACAAAAGAGATTGGCGGCGTGGCCGATATGGTCAAGCGAGGGGATTGGTTCACAGATCGAGAAACCAATGGGGATGATGTGAGTGCGGAGGAGAAGGGGAAGAGAAGTAGTCCTGTAGTATGGAGCGTATTTGGATTAACGCATAACCCTCGGATAGAGGACTGGCCTGTCATGTAAGTCGACTTTACCCCTTTCACTGCTTCCTTCTGTCCGGTGGCATGAATGAATGAAAAAAAAAAAAAAAGATGCTAACAATTTTGATTCTATTTTTCAAGGCCGGTTGAAATCTTTCAGATTCACATCCGCCCTGCCGATTTCTTCGAGGCCAACCCTGCGCTTGACGTTCCGTCTACCAGAAACGAAGCCAGTGTTCTCCTCGGGGGGTCCTGCTGTACCACGTCTAGTGATAAGAACAAGATACCGGTACAGAAAGATCCGGCGACACATCTCCAGGGACGAGGTCCGAATGTTAGCGCTGAGGCGGCTGGGGCCAATGTAGATGAGAAGCTGGGGAGGCGACTAAGCAAGAGACTGACTGGACTATTTGGGTCGAAGAAGGAGACGAATTGAATCAAGGATCCGGAAATGTTTGTTTCTTAAGTGGGTTAGTTACCTTTTATGAGGGCATTGTATATTATTCATCTTGCTTTTTGTGTATAGGCAAATTGTAACAAAGATTTTGAAAATCCTTCAATGTAACCGCCCAATTTCTATCATTACATACATACACATTAGACTACAATTGTACTGTTTATCGGTTATCATCATCCTCCCCTGTGGTTTTAGTGGTTAATCTTGAGTGAAAAATCAACATGCGGAACCCCCTGATGGATCGCGCTCGTTGAGATGATGTCCACATCTAAGCAATGTCAGTCAGTAATCAGAAAACACTTGCCAACGAAATATTCATAATGCAGATTGAAAAGAAAAAAAACAAGGAAACATGGTTGTGAAAGTAAAATACTCACCATTGCAGACATATGGTTCGACGTTATCCTCCCTCAAACCTCCGGACACTTCCAGTAAGAAATGTTTCTTCCCAGCCCATCTCTCCTTCAAACTCCTAGAGGCAATCTTGACGCCATCTCCCGTAAAGTTATCCAGCATGACGACGTCCGCGCCTGCAGCAATCGCTTCATCTGCCTCAGCCTCGCTCTGCACTTCGACCTCAATCTTCATACTGAATCCCGCAACGGATTTTGCCGCCGTCACGGCATCTGTGATGCTGCCCCGGCTCCATACATGATTATCCTTGAGCATAACCATGGCGCTGAGATCCATTCTGTGGCCGTCGGCGCCGCCAACCAACATGCCGTACTTTTCCACCAGACGGAACCCAGGCGTCGTCTTGCGCGTGCCAGCCAGCACGCCACGATAACCAGCCGCACGGAGTTTCCCTACGAGCAGATCACTCTGTGTAGCCACGCCAGAGCATCGCGCAAGGGTATTCAGCGCTACTCGTTCGCCGAGGAGGAGACCCCGCGCGGGGCCCGTGACGGTGGCGACCTTCATCTTGCCGCCGTTACTCTCTGAGAGATCCAGTCGCGAACCTTCTTCGGCGTGCCACTCGACAGAGCAGCCGCACTGGCGAAACACTTCATCGAAGAAGGGCCGACCGGCGATGATGCCGGCAGATTTGCCCCAGAGAGTGGCCGTGCGAGCATGTTCACCGACAACGAAGCCGGCATAGTCGAAGGAGGGGGTATCTTCGGCAAGCCAGCTGGTGACTTGGGTTTTCCAGCTTGGTGGGAGGAGATGGGCGAGGGTTGTGGGCGAGGGGGTTGACATGGCTGATGATATATTTTCTCTCGGAGTTGATGTGAGGGGCTTAGATGAAGGTGTGAAGGGGGAGAAGACGGGAGAGAAGAGGAGGGCAATGTAGGAGATTGTCTCCAATGAGGCAAGAATATATGTCGGGAAAAAGAATTGGAGATGATATTAATATGTAACAAGAGCTATCAAGAGCTAAAAGTTAATTCAGAGTAATAAAGCTATTGTACAATCTTCGGCTTCGAGCGGATAATCGGAGTCGGAAAAGGTGGGGTGCGGGCCGCGTTTCTAATTCCTTACGGAGAGTTCCGTGTTATTCACCACTAGATAAAAAGCAAGGTAGTATATTTTTATATATTGGATAACATTAATCAGTCTTCCAATCCAAAGTTCATAATAATACTAAAAAAACAATAATCGCTTGTCCATCTATGTTTTACCTTAACTCCGAACCCTAGCGTTCCATTAGTTCACACAAGTACTCTCAAATCAAAATGACCAAATTAATCCTTTCATGGAGTTAACTGGTTGCCTCCCAACTGATTCGAAGGAGGAGGCATCTCTGCTTTCAGGTCTTCGAGTTTTGCTCTTGGCCTTTTACATATAATCTATATCACACAAGTTAGCAAATTGGATTATCTTATTTTTCCTCTTCTTCCTCCATCATATCAAGGTGCTAGAGGTGATTATACATATATGACTTACCTCCTTTCGATTTTTAAAATCAGAATACAGATTCCTCCAAATGTCTCTACTTTTACAGTCCTCCTCTTCCCTTTCACTCCCATCATTCTTCCTCTTTTCACATTTTGGCTCCAAGTTTACGATATTATTCCAGTCTTCTGGCTTTGGCTCCCGCCACGGTTTCGGTATGGGCCAGTCTGAGAAATGGATTACCTTGGCTTCGTTGATGACAGCTACCGGATCCCACTCTTCCTCCTCGGAGCCAAGATAATAGTGATGATCGTTTTGACGAAATTCGGCTGTAATCATCCCGTAGAGCCGATGGGGGAGTACCATGGCTGTGTCGAGGTATAGCTTGTTGAGGAGCTCCATGTCGTATTCATTCTCATTTGCAGACTGCATTACTTTTCGGAGGCGGCTAAACTCCTCGTTGTTGGGCTGGATAACCATAACATGAGAAGCAAGTATCTTTTTAGGGGGGTTTTCGTTAAGCAGCCAGTAGGCTCGAGGCATTGCGATTGGACATGGCGGCAAACGAAAGAGTTCATCCATGTGTTGTAACATGGTGATGTCTGAGTCGAGAGCGACGATGCGATCGTATTGTGTCTGGTTAAAAGCCAGCAGTTTGGTGTAAGAGTCGGACCATGTCGCTATAAAACTGATTTTGAGTAACTCAATTCACACGCTCAAAAAAAAACAAAAAAAAAAAAAAAAAAGGAAAAAGGAAAAAGTTGGCTCTTTTTGGATAAGTGTCACCTAGTAGGGACAGAAAGAGAGGAGGGGGAAACATACGATCCTTAGTATCTCTATGGTGGATTTGAACCTGCACGAGCTTCACATTGTATTCGTCCCGTGCCTTGATCAATAAGTCTGCATCATCGGAGCCTCCTCCGTCTTCAGCAGCGGGATCCCGAAGCATGTTAGCAGGATACATCAAGACTCTATCAGCACGACTGCCGAGATAATGTAGCCTCTCAAACAGCATGACCGAGTTACAAAGGTAGTTACTATCGGTGACATATTGCGCGTAGGCGTATCTTGACCAGTCGTCGATATCATCGTGATTGTTGGTATTTTGATTGAAGATCACCAATGGGCCTTGATGATAGTAGTAACTCGCTCTGTTCAGAAATACCAAGAATATTATTACGGCAAGGGTTAGGACAATGATGGCGCGGCCTCGGCGTGTAGCAGCAACAGCCATGGCTTCCTTCATAAAGAAAAAGGATATGTTTAAAAAGTCATTATCAATGAAAAAAAAAAAAGAAAAGTTCTTCTTTCTTGTTTGGAATTACGAGGCAAATCAACACTTAAAGCTGATTAAACACTGGCATTTACTTGTCCTACATATAGCTCGCTCTTTGACTAACATGATTCGAATAAGGAATGTGATGCAGTAACTCAACTAGCCGCTCTCTCCCCTCTCTGTTCATTACCAAGAAAGCTTGTGCTGCCTCATGATCCGAAACACAGGGAAAGGGGGCAGGTAATACGGAGAAGCGTCCATGGATGGGATCATCACATCGGATGGAGACTGAAGGGCCTGAGGGACGTGTAATTGTCTCAAGTATTAGGCAAAAAAAAAAAAAAAAAAAAAAAAAAAAGCAATCTTTCCCACTTTTCTTTTTCTTTTTTTTTTGTTTTGATTGATAGTTTCACTGAGATGCTGACACTTGGTGTTTGAGATGGTTAGATGTGAGACACCTCATGCTTACTTGTCTTGTATCGTATAGTACGGAGTATAGCCCTACACTATGCAAGAAAAAAACATAATCAATACAAATAATGGCGTAAAGCTTTAATATAGAATATTAAAAGCTTCTATTATTCCTCCTTACCAGCACATTTAAAACGCGTAGACCCTCTAGTCTAACTAAACGTGTCGTCCGTCACTGACTTTTGCGAAAGGTATGGATAAATCTAGGGTTGCTCCCTTGAAACGGCGCATTACTTATCCATGTTTTGCCCCATTGCAATAAAATAGCCATTCCAGCAAAACGCGAAACACATACCTTATAACCTTCAGGATATCTTGTTATATACAAGTAAGCTGTTGTAAAGGGCAGTGGAAGCTCTTTGGTGCTACATACCCATGCCAGCACAATCCGAATAACAACAGCCTCTCTCGCCACCTTAACAATACACAGTACCAATATCTAATAGTATTATACACTTACTAGAGATTGAGTTGATTATTCTTGAAGAAAAATCATATTGGATTGTTTGTTGTAATCATCTTCAGCCAATTCCACTTTATTTAACCGCAGTACCAGCGGCACGCGCCTCACGTTTCTCTCCCGCCGCTCCACTTCTAAGTACCTCCGGATCCGAACCGCAATTTACCCAACATAGTCAGCAGATTACCTTGTTAAGGTATTTAATTAGTTACATAAAACCAAACCACTGATATCGAGCTTTGCCGGTATGAGATTGGCTGCAACACTCTATGCCAATTCTAAATTCTCTCAAGTTCACGTGCAAAAGGATGGAGATGCCTCCCTGTTATCGGTGTATATGACATTACATAATAGACCCTTAGCCTACTCCTTACAAGCAACCGCACGACGCGACTTGGCTACTCAGTACTTGTATGCACAGGAAAAAGACACGCTAGGCCTATTATAGTTAGGAAATTTTCAACCTGGGGCACAGTATATAGCTTTTTATCCTACTGTATAATGTACATACCTCGCGAAATTCGACTTTAATCTAAGTGGGCTTACAAGGATGTATTTTATTTTTAACAATACGCTACTCTATAACTGGAAAGAAAAAATGAGGTACCTATACCTTATTTCTATAAAGCTATTTTCATTTTTTCCTATTACTCTCGGGTATATCACAACAATACGATACCTATAATCTATAAAAAATGCCTCAAGATGGGTTTATTGATATTATCTGTATATAAAAATATCATCTATTACGCGTTTTCTATATTAATTTCTATATAAATATCCAAGATAGCTTTATAGAAATAAGGTATAGGTACCTCATTTCTTCTTCCAGCTGTAGAATAGCGTGTTGTTAAAAATAAGATACATCCTTGTAAGCCCACTTAGGTTAAAGTCGAATTTCGCGAGGTAATATACTCCATACAGTACATTTGATTACATAAGCATACTTCCTCTAAATTAATGCCTAAGGTATACATGGTTATACCCACTCTTTTACATGACCATCTTACCGCCTTTTTCTGCCACATCCGACTTACCCGACCTAGCCCAATCAAGCCCTGCACATGATATTGACTCACCGCCTCTTCCAATCACATCCGACCTACGGAGTACGGAGTACTTCAGTATAAGACCTTCAAGCTCGACAGATGCAACAAAACACATTCAAGCCACACATTTTACTACCGTACATAATGGGTAGTGACACTAAGCTACAACCTCGGGAAATAGAAATCCCACCGCCGCCGCCCTCCCCCAGCTTTGAGTCTTTTGAGCAACTGTTTTTATTCCTTCAATCCTTTTTCTTATATAATGGCGCGGCTATTGTGATAGCTAATAGCCGTTATCGATGTATCGATAACAAGCGAATGCGAACATATTGCACACTAGTATGCGATCGGGGAAAAGTCCGACCGACCAAGAGCGTTGGGTTACGACGAACTTCTACTATAAAGAACGGCTGCCAGTTTAAGATTGTATGCTCTACAAATAAGAAGTTGAACTGGCATTGGTCATATACTGTAAAAGTCGGTCAGCACAACCATCTCTCATCACTTGACCCATCAGCCCACCCAATACACCGCCGCCGCACGCCTTTACAAATTGAGTCTTTAATGAGGTTATCGCAACACAAGGGTCTGGGCCCACGGGAAATCTTATCGATTTTATTGGCTAATCCAGCTAGCCCGACCTTTATCCGGATAAAAGATGTTTATAACGACCGAGCTAGATTACAGCGAATGGAATCGGGGCCTCAGCTACATAACGCTTCTTAACCAACCTTCAAGATACTGGCTTATTATATTACCTACTTAGCTGTATCCAATAAGATGCTACGTAGACTCACCCTTAGTGCATAGGAATGCAGAAACGTTTTCCTAAAGACCTTGATTAGATAATACATACAAGACCAACCGCTATAACCTTTGTGTTACGAACCACTAATAAAAAGGAAGAAGGTTTTTCCTAGCTCGAAAAGGCTTTAGATCACTTACATAAGCTGGTTGGAATTGCAATAACCAAGCCGCTTTATTATAGATAATAAAAAGGATAAAAAACGCCTTATCACGCATTTTTCCTGATACACAGCAGCAAAATACTTTTATTTTTGTACTCCGTATACTGTTCTTTTTCTCTTTTTTTCTTTATTTGCAGTATAATTGACCTTTGAAAAGTGGGCAGAAAGTCTAGCTGTAGTAGGATTAGCGTGCTTCTTTGTTCGTGCGGATAGCCAAGTCTTGTCGTGCAGTTATATAAATTCTTAGTGAATGTACTCCGTAAAGTCCAGCCTCGCTAAATTACCCCATCTAGTCCTAGAGTTCAAACCTCCTCTCTCTCTCTCTCAATCAAATCCAAAAAAACTATCATGAGCTTCTTGATATCTGATAGTATTTGCAGCAAAATAAACTCTCCCTCCCTCCTTACAGTAAGGTTTCGGGTGTTTCTTGCGCCACCTACTTTTCCACATGGAGCATCGAACTAGTTTGACCAGCTCACCAAATTCTCCACAGCTGCATCAATCGGCGCTTGAGCCGGTGCCAACCTGACCTTAGACGATGACATGCTCGGCTGCTTCAACGAGCCAAAGCCTATACTATTTGCCCTTCCCCTCCACAACTATTGCCAAACTGAGGTTTATTTGGCCACTTGTTAAAAAGAAATAATTCGAGATGGAGGAGACGACGTCTGTCCAAGAGGCATGTAGAAAGGCCAGTGACAGACCTGGTCTAGAAAGTGAATACTATGATCTCGGCAATTTCCATCGTCCTGTTTCCACTAGCACCCCCATCGCTCAAACCTGGTTCAACAGAGGCCTCGTCTGGTGCTACGGCTTCAACCACGAAGAAGCGGCAAAATGCTTCGAGCGTGTCATTGCCCATGATCCAGCCTGTGCTATTGCTTACTGGGGCCTCGCCTACGCTCTGGGACCAAACTACAACAAACCTTGGGACCTGTTCGGGAGACGAGAGATTCAGAACACAGCAGATCGGACTCATCGCGCTGTTGAGAAAGCCAAAGCTTGCTCTGCCTCTGCATCTCCCGTGGAACAGGCTCTGATTGAGGCTCTTCGGCATAGATACCCTAGGGCAGATGCTCCAACCAAGGTTGACCGCCCGATCTGGAATCGAGAATATGCAGACGCCATGAGCGCTGTGTCAGCCAAGTTCCCAGACGATATGGATGTTGCCACTTTATACGCTGATGCGTTGATGAATCTCACTCCCTGGGCTCTTTGGGACATCAACACCGGCAAGCCAGCAAAAGACGCCCGCACGCTAGAAGCAAAACAAGTCCTTGAGCATGCCATGTCTCTTGAAGGCGGCAACCGACATCCGGGTCTACTCCATCTCTACATTCATCTAATGGAAATGTCCCTTACCCCAGAGGCAGCCATGCCGGCAGCCGACCGCCTTCGCGGCCTCGTCCCCGACTCAGGCCACTTAAACCACATGCCAAGTCACCTCGACATCCTCGTAGGAGACTACGCCAAAGCTGTCGTCGCCAACACCGATGCCGTCCGCGTAGATGAAAAGTTTCTCAGACGTGAAGGTCCCATGAACTTTTACACGCTGTACCGAAGTCACGATTACCACTTCCGTTTATACTCGGCCATGTTCGCCGCTCAATCCAAGATAGCTCTCGAGACGATAGAACAGCTTGAAGCAAGCTTTTCCGAAGAGCTGCTCCGTGTCGAAACCCCTCCCATGGCAGACTGGCTAGAAGCCTTCCTCGCCATGCGTGTGCACGTGCTGATCCGCTTCGGCCACTGGAAAGACATTCTCGCACTGAAACTTCCTGAAGATCAAGATCTCTACTGCGTCACTGCTGCAGTAATGTACTACGCAAGGGGTATGGCCTTTGCAGCCTTAGGACAAGTAGAGGAAGCCCGAACACAGCGCCAGCTATTCGCCGAAGCTGTCCCCCGCGTGAAACCTTCTCGCACTCTCTTCAATAATAAATGCATCGACATCCTCTGCGTCGCAGATGCCATGCTCGACGGCGAAATTGAATATCGTTCTGCCAACTACACTGCCGCCTTTGCCCATCTCCGTGAATCCATTGTCCGCTACGACAATCTCCCCTTTGATGAGCCTTGGGGTTGGATGCAGCCTGCACGGCATGCCTATGGTGCACTCCTCCTCGAGCAAGGCCACGTCAGTGAAGCGCTGAGCGTGTACAGTGCAGACCTTGGCATCGACGAGTCCTTGCCACGAGTTCATCGCCATCCAAATAATGTGTGGGCGTTGCACGGCTATCACGAATGTCTAGTCAAGTTGGGGAGGATTGAGGAGGCGAAAGAGGTGGAGGGCCCGTTAAAGAGAGCGATTGCATTGGCAGATGTGCCGATTACGTCCTCATGCTTTTGTAGACTGCTAACAGCTAAGATATAAGAGAGACGGCGAATGTAAATGATGTATTAACCAAATTAGCCAATAACACATTATATATATATATATATATACATATATATATATATATATATATGTATATAATATTTCTAGAAGCATAAGCAGCAATTCAAGTCAATCAATATTGGACATATGGGGAAAATGGATGGAGGAGAAGAGTCTAAAAAATATCACCAATACTACGCGGACGTGGACGGACATCTTACGGTCAGAGAGAGCCTGCAGGACTTGAGGCTGCAAGCCTCAATGCTACGGTATAAACTTTTGGCGACAACATGGACGGGGGCATGCGCATCTGCTGTTGAACAGCAGAGCGAGATCATTGTCTAGATAAAGTGTTGCACCGGCATCTCGGCAACCTGTTATCAGGACAAAACCCAAGTCCGGTAACAAAAAAAAAAAAGTTTTCAAACAGCGAAAAGAAAAAAAAGAAAGAAAAAATCATCCTGAAATCAAGCCGCTTCCTGGTCCTGATCTGTCGTTTTGCTGGTCGTTGCATGGTCATTACCCATAATCCGTGCCTTTTCCTGTGCCAGAAATACTTCCTGCTCCCTGGCGCTCTTCTCCAAATCAAGGAACGTCCAAATGCCTATCGCACTTAAGAGACTTAGACCGAATAAGAAATAAAACGGAGCGCTATTGTTGCTTCCATTGGGCGTGGCGTCAATGATGGCGCTGCTGATAAGCGGGCCAATGAAGCTTGACGACTTGCCGATGATGTTGAAGATGGAGAAGAAGAGAAACTCGTGGCCTCGGGGCGTCACGGAGCTGATCATGATCTGAGAATAACTATACCACGGACACACCAACAGTCCGTAAAAGCCTTGGTAGACCCAGACCTCCCACTCGTTGTGAAAGCCGAATTTGTCCGTCCAGTTGCCAATCATGCCCCAGCCGTCCAAGAGGATGATGGATACCATGACTGCATTAAACATGGTTTTCGCGCTGAGGTTGAATTTCTTCTGGATGAGCCAAAAGACGCCGATGCCCACGCCCTGTGTGAATATACCGACAATGAGGAGGTACGTCAATGTCAGTGTGTTGTAGCTGACAACTTGGTTCTGCAGCGTGGAAATGACCGTCACAGTCGTGTTGAGGGAATCGCCCAGGAGGAAATATCCAGCAAGGAAAATCAAGCTCTGTTTCAGCTGTCGGATTTGTACCATGGCTTCGTAAAGCTGCCAAAAGCCAACTGTGATCATGTTGAGACCGGGGGGGATCATCATGCCTGGTCGCTTCTTCTCTAGAAAGAACCAGGGGATCGAGAGAACCAGCCAGACGGCGGTAGCGAACGCAATGAGCACCGACAATCCCCAGTTGTTGTTTGCAGCGCTTTCATCCACCTTGACGCCGAACATGATGCCCACGATGATGGCTAGGATTATGACCTCGCCCACCGATTGGATATAAAAGGAGACATTGCTAAGCCTACTTCGCTCCATCTCATCGCGACGATCCAGCTCTTCCAGCGTAATATCGCCCGATTCGTATTGTAGCCGAGAGTCTTTGATCTTGGTAGTATTGCGCGCTAGAGACGGAAAAGCAGCCGTCCAATAGGTCAATGTGAGCTGGTAAGCGATTAGGCCGACGATGTAGAGGGCCGTGGCAATCTTCCATTGATCTGGGTTATGTACCCCGAGCCAACCAAACCCAATACCATAGGCGATGATGGACCAGACGATCAAGATCCACCGACGCCCTGTTCCAAAGTCGGCATACGCACCGATGATGAGGAAAAGAGCGGCTTGTAAGGCAAACGAGATACCATTAGCAAGCAAAACGATACTATTAACATCGCGATCCCGGCCGGCAAAGGGGAGGAGGCCAGATTCCGGAGCAGCTTGGTCCAGCAGATTCTGAAAGGCCGTAGGGCCAAAGTTGAACAGAGACAGACCGTTGGCCCCGATGTAATAAGCATACCATGACCAAATCTCAGACTTTGTCGTTGTCGGTATATCGCCTTCGGCCAATGCTGGCATTACAGTTCCAGGAAGCTGGTCAGTGACTTCCATCTGATTGTGCTTATTGTCATCTCCATTCTTAGCAGTACTCAATTCCGCCGCCTCAGTAGTAGGGTGCGGCTGCGGCTCCAAAGCCACTGCGCTCGAGGAGTTGGAAGACATTGTATGACTTGAGGGAAAGGGGATATAGAAAAAAGGGTAAGCAAATTCAGATAAGAACGATGGCTTCCATTATATATATAGACATATTTCTTGTTTTTTTTTCTTTTGGGGTTTTTTTTTCCCTTTTCTTGGCAACGAACCAACAGAGAGAGTGTGTGAACCATGAGGGGTTTTAGCTCGGTTCAAGCAAGCCAGCTATGCTCACATCCTATTTCTCTATTCCCCCCAACTGCTGCTACTCTAGGAGTTTGTGAAACTTTGGTTACATTGTGGATGTCCTGGGGGGGCCCCGTAATGGCTTAGGCGATTTTGGTGTGATTTTTTTTCACTCTTTCCATGGTGTACTTGTCCGAATACATACCGAATATTAGTAGTAGTTCGTTGTGGCGTCGGTTATGGCGGATGGTGATGGAGGACGAAGGCGTTTCTTGTCATACAATCTGCTTTTCAATAGGACGAGCGTGGATCTTAGCCGCATAGCATCCTTGCACACCTACGTCACATGTGGGTGAGGCATCCTTGCGCGGGCTTGGTTTTGATTTGTCTCCATAAAGTGAAGTTCGCCGGTTCCGCAGTATTTGCTCCGTACAAGTTATTTTCTCGGTCTAATAACTAACCCAGCGTGAGAAAACAGACGAGAAAATCAGGAGCAGATGGTGGGAGCAGATGGAAGCACGTCAGGGGGGGAAAGCAGAATAGTTTGGCAGCCAAGCCACCGGGAGTCTAAATAAAGTTGACCAGCAGCATGTCCATATTGGTGGGAGGGAGGCAGCGTTAAAAAAAGAGAAGAGATCCGAGGAGGCGAAAAGGGTTGGAGCGCCTACCCATAATCAGAGGTCCAAGGAGTGTTACATCTCCAATCTCACCTTGCATTTCTCCCCCCCTCCCCCGTCGCTTCTCCGCCATACTAGGCCTTTTCAAACTTCGGCTCGACTGCTAACCGGCGGCCTTTCGCGAACCCACCGAAAAGAAAAGAAGGAAGAAAAGAAAAAAAAATAAAGCCGAGGAAGTCGATCTCACGATCTTCCCCCGCATGAGCCTCCACGTGGGTGTGATGTGCAGCTGATAACTGTTTGTATGTACGAGCCTGTACTGTATATAGATAGAATATAGTCACTGCAAGAGGCTATATTTCCCATCTCCCATGACAAAAAATGGACTGCTTCCAACGGCTTCAGAGGCTCCAGGGTGGTGTTTTCTTTCCTAGACTTCGTGACTTTGTTCCCTTTCTGAGATTTCATTATGAGATATTTGCAGGCATAACGAGTGGCTTGAACACCCCCCCCCCCATAAGCGGTGGCTTGAACGCCCCCCCCCCCCCTGCATGTGGATGCAACAAAGATAACGCCGGTGTGGACAATCTAAACCTTGAACCCAGCCCATGCTTATGAGGCGTATTTGCTGCAAGCGTACGATTCAGGCCACCAGCTGTATATTTCTGAAGCTGGTTATTGGCTGCTTTCGCTCGTATTCTTTCTTGCCAAGGAGGCAATTATATACGAGTTCGAGTCGCCTGTCATTTTATTATTTTATTTTCTTTATGCGAGTCGAGGAATTCGGTATGTTCAAATTAAATATTAAATGAAGAGTTTGTAAGATGCTGGATGATTTATCGCCTCCTTTAGTGGCCAGGTGTCTTACCAGGTAGTACGGAGTACCAGTAGGTACGTTACTCAGTAGATAAGTGCTAAGATAAGTACTAAGATAAGGCATGTATGCAGTCGTGCGTTCTTGAGAATGTCACCGGGCCTTGGAGTTACCCTAGAGCCAGCCAATTACTTGGTGGAATGTAGAATGCCAATGCTTGTTTCTTGTCTAAATAATACTAGAAAAGAACTAATCGAGCATCGAGTCAGCCCATAGCTTTCTCTTCTTTTAATACTCTTTAAAGGCTTCTCTAATAAATGAATAAGTAGTATCTACTCATTGTCTCACTGAAGTTGGTGAGATGCCTATGGCCCTAATTCCTTGGCTGTAATTAGTTGTTCTAAGCATGATATTGAGAAAATATTAGTTCATATTATAACATTGATTGCCATATTCTTGGTCTTATATTCGATTCTTTCTAAAGTCACACAAATGCCAGTCTCACTCAGCTTCAATGGTCTCGCTTTTCTTGATTATATAATGTGCTATTTAAATGTTCCATCCTGGTGTCTAGTGGAATAGCAAGAGGCTCGTTCATGAGCAAGGCATCATACTCTAACTGGGCCATAGACGAAGAAGATCAAAGCAAGTCTCCCGTAATACCAATAAGACCATGTACAATTTGAAGCTAGATAATTGTAATATGTATTCATCGATTAAGCTCACATACTGTGTAGATTAATGCAGACAGGCTGACTCTTTCAGAGTACAGTGACAGACTGCAAATCAGTACCGTAGGATTCTCTTCCTGACTTGTATGACGATGCGACCGCACAGAATGGTTGGCGGGCATGTTTGCCGATTGGCGCCAGCCTTGTATGTCTTGCACCTGACTTGCCGATCTTTGGTGATAGAGGCATAGGATACTTAAGACGGCTGCGATATAGCTGCGAGGACATGGTCTGGAGGTGGCTTGAATTGGTGTTGTACCGATTTACCGTCATATCATGGCTTTTCCAGAATAAAACAGGATTGAATCAATGCAACCATAAAGAAGCTAAGTATCGGGTGCTACCAAAGGCTCTCAACCTGTGAGTGAGCTAGAGAAGCAGTTACAGCTCGAAAAAGCTTCCAGAATACCAACCATATTGAGAGAAAAATTCCAAAGCATAGACACAACCAAAATCTGGGAAACTGGAGCGAAGAAGAGCCGACTCTAGAAATTCAAAATTCATTGATTACTTCGTGGCAACGGTAATAGTTTTGCGAGTCTGTTAAGTGGGCGACGATGAGATTGCGGAGAAATTGCGGAGACTGAATAATAGCCCTTAAGTTGTGATGCTTTTCATTCGATAGACGAGGAGAACATCGTCTTTAGGTTTATATCTTGAGTAGGAATAATTTAACGCCGATCACATCACATGGAATATGACGTCGGACCTATGGCCGGAAATAGTTGATGGCCTTGGCTGATGGCTGGAATCCAACCAAAGCCAAACAGAGTCTAGAAGGATGGCTTCCTACGCAAATCAGCTTCAGCGGAATTACACCATTACATCACCGGCTGTACGCCACAGCGACCATCTTGGACGATGACAAAGAGAAGAAGTATCGATAGAAGGCTTCGAATTTCTCAAAAGAGAGCTAGTAGACACGCCGTTTCAATACCATTTTTTTAGCATAGTGCGGAGAAGAGAATAGCCATTTAACAGATTGGTCCGCTCGTCTTCTTGAATGGCTCGTTGCCAACAACTGTGAAGTCATATATCATGCTTGGCTCAACACCAAAAACCCCGAGACCCTGTTCTTCCCCAGTTTCCCTGTGGTGGGTCAAGATGTCTCGTGGAGCATGCATTGGGAAGCAGGACACAAAGGGGAACAACAAGATCCGCTTTTTATCTTTCTCCAGGCAACGAACATTGTCAACGCAAAACAAACCTATAGATGCCAATAGTCCCCCTACAGTACGCAGCCTTGCCATGGAACACCGTGCTGTGTGTCCCAAGAGAACCAAGGTTCATGATCCTGGAAGTCTTCTCCCAAGGTGATCGGCGTGGATGTCGGAGAAATCCTGTTGATGCCGACCATTTGAATGGCACAAATTGTAAAGCATCCAAGCAATGTTGATGATTAGGTTGGTGGCTGACGCCTCTATGTCGGCGGAGATAGGAAGGACTTGTTATGCAGGGTGCCATGAGGAGAGAATGTTATAAAACTATGAGGGTTTGTCTCTCATCACCGCCTTGACTTTAGAAGGCTTCTTCTTTTCTATTGTACAGCCCTAAATACAATGAACCCGACACTATTTGAAGCTGATTTAAGTACTTGAAATAGATCTGGCTTTAAAAGCTTCATGAAATAGGGATACAAGTGCTGCTTATAGCTCTTGCCCATTGTATCCCACTTACACGTATCCTGTACCTGCTTCATAATAGCTTCCAAATACTTTTGTATCTCAGAAATCAATTCTAGTCTTGGGCTTCTTACCTCAATTCATCATCAGCTATTGGGCCATCATTAGTTTTACCTTATTCGGGCTAATCACCTTGCTATCGGAATCAGTTTACTATCTATTGAATCAATCATCGATACATCATGGAAAAGGCCATCAGCCATAGCTCTCACGATGGCACCGAGAACGTCGAAGACGCGCGCCGGCGTAGCTCCTTTGGCAATCTGGATAATATCTCAGCCGTCTTCGAAAACCCTCTCAAACAGCGCAGCAAAGAGGATCTTTTGAAAGATGTTGAAGAATTCTGCCGGATACACGATCTCAATGACCACCTCGATGACTTCCGTAAGGGTGCGCTGGTAGCCCAAAACCCGGAGGCCCTTCACTCTTTGGCGGAACTCACTTCAGAGGACAGGAATATTATTGAGCGGGAGCAGACACATCGTTGGTCCCATCCATTTATGCTCTATTGGCTGTGCGGTATGTGCTCCATGGCTGCTGCGGTGCAGGGCATGGACGAGACAGTCAACAATGGTGCTCAAGCGTTGTATCTCCAAGATTTGAACATCGCAGGCCCCAACGTCACTCGATTCTCCCCCTCTATGCAAGATAATATTACTGGTCTTGTTGTTGGCGCTCCGTATCTCTGTTGCGCCATTCTCGGCTGTTGGTTGACGGAGCCCCTGAACAAAGTTCTTGGACGCAGGGGAACCATTTTTCTCTCCTGTTTGATTGCTGCTATCGCATCTATCTGGGAGGGCGTAGCCAATTCGTGGGTGAATTTGTTCCTTGCCCGTTTCGTCCTTGGCCTTGGGATCGGTCCCAAATCGTCTACAGTTCCAGTTTACGCTGCCGAATGTAGCCCAGCACCGATTCGAGGCGCTTTAGTTATGCGTAAGTTTCTCATTTTGTTCGGCTCTTCCTTCGATGTCTCGGGCTTTTGAAATCTAATTACCTTATTCCTTGTAGAGTGGCAGATGTGGACCGCTTTTGGTATCATGTTGGGCAACATAATGGGTGTAGCTTTTGGTCCATCAACCGGCATCAAGCCATCTCTTGGCTGGCGACTTATGCTTGGCAGCACTGTCGTCCTGCCCCTAATTGTCTGTATACAGGTCTATTTTTGCCCAGAATCTCCTCGGTATGTTTTCCGCTCTTATACGCGTGTAATTTCGCTCCTAACAACCTATACAGTTGGTATATTCAGCACAACAAGGTCAAAAAGGCTTTTAGATCATTCCAGCGCCTTCGATACTCCGATATCCAGGCCGCTCGGGATACATATTATACGTACGTTGGCGTAGAACTTGAGCGCGAGGTCAACCGAGGCAAGAATCTCTTCACCCAATTTATTGAACTCTTTACCGTTCCAAGAAATCGTCGTGCCACATGGGCCACTTGGATCCTCATGTTTGGGTAAGTGTTGAGTGTGTCAACGGTATTCTCTAAGAGGTTCATATAATAACAAGTATCTTTTTTTAGGCAACAGTTTTGTGGAGGTAACTGTTTCTTGACCCCCGAATTCATATTTGGATAGAAGACTGACACAGGCTATAGTAAACATCATCGCTTATTACAGTACAACAATATTTGAACAATCAGGTTACTCAACTAATTCGGCTCTACTTGCATCGATGGGCACCGGTATTCTCAATTTTGTATTTGCTATACCTGCCATCTTTACCATCGATCGATGGGGTCGTCGAAACCTTTTGCTCTTCACTTTCCCTTTCCTATGCATCTTCTTGCTGTGGACCGGCCTGTCTTTCTTTATTCCCGATGACCCGGGTTCTATCAAGAAGAGAGTCGGCATGGTTACAACAGGAATGTACCTCTTCGAAGTCTTTTATTCCCCAGGCGAAGGCCCGGTGCCATTTACATACTCGGCAGAAGCGTTTCCGGTCCATGTTCGTGATGTAGGTATGTCATGGGCTACCGCAACTACTTGGTGCTTCAACTTCATTCTCTCATTTACTTGGCCATCCCTCTCAAGAGCTTTTACGGTGCAAGGAGCGTTTGGTTGGTACGCAGCTTGGTGTGCAGCCCTTTGGGTTCTCATTCTCCTCTTTGTGCCCGAGACCAAAGCTCTTACCCTGGAAGAACTGGACCAAGTGTTTGGTGTCAGCACCCGCAGGCATACAAGTTACCAGATCAGGAATGCTGTGTGGCATTTCAGAGTCTGGATTCTACGTCAAAAGTTGGAGCCTCTGCCTCCCTTCTACCGCCAAGCCGAGAAGCTCAGCAAATAAATGTTAGTACGATGTGATATTGTGGTTACACTGGTGTTGGTCACGCAAAGCTATTACATTCGTTTGATTGATTTGCTGTCATGGAATAGGGACGGCGGTAAATGATGCTGCGTGGTTCAGGGGTTTAATTGTATATTTGGGTTAATGGTTTGTTTTGTAACTTGTGTGATACCGAGCATGCTCATGCTGTAAGCTGGTTTAATGAATTCAAACGGAAACGATATTCAACTCTGTATTATTAATATACTCTCTTGCCGCCGAATCTTTGAAAAAATAAAATAAAACCATTCTGCCGATTTTAAGTCTGCTGTTTACCTACCTATAATGCTGTATGTTTCTGGTCCTATTACATTCGACTAGGAATATCGGCGTTGTTGGTCACTAGCTTTACTCTAGCGGGCGGAGTCCAGGCTTCAGTCTAAGCCATAAGCTCTCAATTACAGAGTAGAGGCGCGCGGTTTATGTATGATTTCCTTAGTTAATGTGTGTTTCTAACTCTTTTCGGATTGGATTGTGAATCCTTTCCGTTTCAAGGTTGAGGCTGTGGGACGGGTTAATGGGGGTTGGCTGGTGGTGTTGGGCGATGGGCAGCGGGAGGATGCATGAGATGAAGATATTGAAGGAGTTTGCGTGTTACAGACGGCGTCTACATGCAGGAGGCTGGAAATGACAATCAAGGACAGTATTTGTAGAAAATCGAGATGTGCAGTTTGGAAGAAGGAAGTTATATAAATGTATATATATATATATATAGGCTCACAAGTTGGTAGCGATAACGAGAGAATTGGGCTTACAACAGCAACTTGATCAACGACTATCTCAAAACACCATATAATTAACAGAAATATATATATACATTTATTGAATTTATTCATTGAATCAATTTTTCAAGATGCGTCTTTTGAACACAAAAACCCTCCAACTAGAGCAATTTACAAACCACGGCGGTTACAACACTCTCTTAAAAAGAGGCAGCGATCTCGTTGCCAAACGCTCAACTCCTCGCTACGCCATCCTCTCTCACACATGGGGGGAAGGTGAAGTCATATTTCAAGACATGCAAAGCGGAGATCGATCCGCGGCGAAGAAGAAGCGCGGCTACAAGAAGATTGAAGATAGTTGCAAGTGTGCAGTGAGAGACGGCTTCGATTACATATGGATTGATACCTGCTGCATTGATAAGACTAGCTCAACGGAGTTGTCTGAGGCGATTAATTCCATGTTCCAGTGGTATAAGAACTCATCTTTGTGCTATGCTTTTTTGGAGGACTGTCATGGTCCTGTGCCGTTTAGGACGAGTTCATCATCCTCGGCTGATTTACCGCGATGGTATACTAGAGGATGGACGCTGCAGGAGCTTATTGCGCCGGAGGTTGTCCATTTTTACTCTGCAGGATGGCAGTTTCTTGGTACTAAGGATGACCATGCGGCTGAGCTATCTCGTGTGACGGGTATTGATACGTTTGCGTTAGGAGGCGGCGAGTTGTCGCAGATAAGTGTTGCGCGGCGGATGAGCTGGGTTGCTAATCGCAGAACTACTCGGCTAGAAGATATGGCATACAGCATAATGGGCATATTCAATATCAGCATGCCGCTCCTCTATGGAGAGGGACCGAAGGCCTTTGCACGGCTACAGGAAGAGATAATGCGAGAGACGGATGACCAGTCAATGTTCGCGTGGAGTGAGAATGATCAAAAAGGGGCCCGCCGGGGAGAATACGGCGAGGGGAATGGACTGCTGGCACTTTATCCATACCTTTTTGAATCTTCCTCATCAGTTGCGAGATTCTATAGCCCACGACTAGGGGAACGTCAAACACTCGCCACAAGCCAAGGCACTGTGGTAAATTTCCTTTTATGCCATGACACAAGCTCCAATTCTAATGACATCTTCTTCGCCATCCTTGATTGCCAGATTGGTCACGTACCAGGCGTGATGGCAGGAATCCGTTTAAAGAGAAGAGACATTTCTGGAAATGACTTCACACGGATAGATACCTCTCAAATCTTTCAATTTGCACGATGCGAACGAGACGGAAGCCTAGCTGTGGAGGGATTCGATCCGACGAATGAGCAAAAAGAGCTCGTAGAGATTAAAACACGTATGCTTAACAAAAGAAGAGAGTCATCTGAGAACATTCCGAGAACAGTTGGGTTAACCTGAAGCTTCATTAGGTGCTGTATATCGAAATTGGGCGCCCAGAACCATCCGCGTCTTGCAATCTGCTCTACCACAACTCCCGCCTGGGTTCTGGCTCGTTCCACCACAGGATGTCTCTTCATCGTCTGTATTATCCATCCAAATGGGTTATCCACAGAAATTTTGGGATTCCCAAAACTGGATTATGCAGCCTCCCAGCGCCGCATCACTCACTCTAAAGACAGGAGCTATACAGCTTAGATATAATACAAAGCAGTACTTTCTGATCTTTGGTGTAACAAACGCTGGAGAGGAGATGAAACCTTGGTGTTTGCTTGAGCAAAGCTCTGACCGAGCCACGCTGGAACAATGGTTTAACCAGTTCAAGATTGATCAGCAACAATCTTATGGGGAAAATGATGCGGGACGACAATCGGAGGTTGAAGTGAAGATTAGGCAGGCCAAGGTTTCGGGCAATGATATGTTTGTGATGCAACTATTAACACGGTAATTGGGTTTCTTTTCTCTCTTTGGAATATGCGCATTTTGGATAGGATTATTTAGAGCAAGCATCTGTGTCTTTTTTTTTTCTTCTTGTGTGGCCTTTTGACTTGAATCTTTTTTCCCTGCTATTTAAATGCATGTTGATGTACACCCGAAGCTTTCTATTAGAGCACGATCACGTATAACATACAAAGGCATGGTGCATTCACCGTAGGCATTTATAAAACGACTCATACTGTTGAATAAAATCTTTGAAGCTAATAACAATCCTAGAATTCTCATCGTAACCCTACATGTACAAAAACAGTAAGTAAAGTGTGGTACGATATGCCGAGTGACTCACTGACGGTCTGAGGCTGTGCATCTCCAGCCAAGATTCAAGTGAGATTGCAATAAGAACTTGTTCAAGGGAAAATTAAGAGAAATCCTTATAAGATCTCATTGAAATTTCACTGAATTTCCCATCCACTCCGAGGATTCTATTTTGACAATAATAGACGAACCAATTACCTGATTGAGCAGGTTCTCTACACTATACACTAGAGCGGGCTCCGCATTGTTAGGTGGAAAGATAACGGCTTCATTGATACTCAAAAGACTACAATTATATAACGACCAGACGCGCTTCAATGTCGACTAAGATTAAGCCAATTTTGCTTGATGGTCGCACGGGAGAGGGTGGTGGCCAGCTTGTCCGCATGGCTGTTGCGCTGGCAGCGCTCACTTCAAAGCCCACCAGGATCACCAATGTGAGAGGCAATCGCCCACGAGATGGAGGTTAGTCCACTGCCGCATACGATATATACGAACAAAACCGTAAGACTAAATACTACAAAATATGATTTAGGCCTCAAGAATCAGCATGTGGCTGCCATTAATTGGCTCGCCAAGGTGACTGAAGCTGACGTTGAAGGCCTCAGCGTTGGCTCCAAGACTTTGACCTTCATTCCCAAGCGCCCACCTACAGAGCTATTCCAGCGCAATATCTCCATCAGAACTGAATCGGGAGCTGCCAGCACCATGCTGGTCCTTCAAGCCATGCTTCCATTCCTGCTTTTCGCGGGTAACGATCAAAATGAACCTCTGGTAGTGGAACTTTCAGGTGGTACGAATGTCTCTTTTTCGCCGAGCTATGAATACTTTGACCAAGTATTGGCGCCAACTCTGGAAGAACGGTTTGGTATAAAAATCGAACGAGAGCTAAAGGGTCGTGGCTGGAGTTTGGGACCGGCGTCAAGAGGAAGTATTTGGCTCAAGCTTCAGCCAATATCCAAAGGCGAAAAGCTCAAATACGTGCCTCCGCCGCCGTACACATTTCCAGAGTCATTTGAGGTCAAGACGGTTGATGTCAGCATCATCGCCCCAATGCACTCACACATGACACTTCAAGAGAGTATAGTACAAGATATTGGAACTCTTTGGCCAAGCGCCGACATCGTCTTTAAAGTAGTTGAAGATTCAAGCAGCGACGCCCGCTGGTCGGTGCTCCTCGTGGCTCACTCCGTGGATGGTATCCGCTGGGCAAAGGACACTGTCATGTCTGCGCCAAAGAGAATCAAGGGATATGATCAATTCGTCGCGCTTCTCTCTAAAAAGCTGTGTAAGGGACTGTATGAGGAGGTATCTCTTGGCGGACAGGTGGACGAGCACCTCCAGGATCAGTTGATTTGCTTCCAGGCCCTTTGCGACGGTCCGTCATCTTTTTCTCGGAGCGATCATCTTGACAGCAAGGAGGAGCCTTCAATCGGCCCGCGCGGTCCGCTGATTGATGCCATGGGGCAGCTGAATCTCGGAGACGACAGGATGAGGAGAGAGAAGACGCTGGAGCCGTTTGGCCATGGCTCGACACATGCAAAGACAGCGCGGTGGGTTATTAGCGAGCTTCTGCCCGAGGCAGAGTTTTACAATAAGGGAGATTATGTTAGAGGCGTCGGCTTTTCAATGTAGCGAGACAGACATATCCAATGGACATGATAGATCAGCAGCTAAGACTAATTAATACTGAAACTCTAGTTCCGATTCAGGATCCCCAGATCTGGCCTTGTGCATGCCCCCAATGTTCCTTTCTAGAGGGTTCCATTTGCGCACACACACAATGATTAGGTGCTGTTTAAAAATCCTTTCGCTATGATCCAGTCCCTTTTTTTTTTTTTTTTTTTTTTTTTTTTTTTTTTTTTATATTAATTTTATTCTCCGCTGATAATGGATGTTGCTTCGGCAAGTAAGGGCTGCTATTATTGATCAATACATGTATGTAACGTAATATTAGGCTCGGGATTTATCAGCAGATGCACGGAGTTATATATATCTGGTTACCAAGCGAAGCCGGCATGAGAGACTTTGATTCAAGATAGACTACTCGGGACCCGCTGCGGCTGCGGCTGCGGGAGGAAAATATTAAAAGCTGCCTCGGCCTAGAAATTGAGATGCTGGAGATCTCTCAATGGTCGGATAGACAGACGGGCTTCATAAACTGCTGTCTTTATGACGCCCTTTCTGTGATAGGTTCCCTTTGACTACATGTACGCTTCATAGAGAGAGAGAGAGAGAGAGAGAGAGAGAGGCGTTGTTAAAATAGTCGATAACAAGGTGCTCGTCTTATTGGTACCAGCACAGCTAATATTTCATAACTTGTTTCTCGTTTCAAAGAAGAAATATGACGACGGAAACACTTCCAGCTTCTAGCTCGGCAGAAATTACCGCTGCTGTCGCTACCGCAAATAAAGATGAGCATGCGACCACAGTCAGAGAGGCGCTTCGACGGTATCCCAGCGCCATATTCTGGGCCATTGCAATGTCCTTTACAATTGGTAAGACTAGAGAGTCAATCTTGAATGGAACTTTTCATATTCATAGTAATTTTTACTGACCAGCTTCAACAGTCATGGTTGGCTACGATACCATCTTAATGGGCAGTCTCATGGCATATCCTTCCTTTGTCGACAAATACGGCACATATCAACCCGACCTCGACAAAAAAGTCATCTCGGGGCCTTGGCAAGTCGGCCTCAGCACGGCAGGGTCCTGTGGAGGCGTCTTCGGCATGATCATCAACGGGTTCGTCACCGAGAGGTTCGGCCATCGCATGGTCACCATGGTTGCCTTGACCACCATGACAGGACTAATCTTCATACCCTTCTTTGCGCCTAACGTACACATCTTGCTTGCTGGGCAGTGCCTTCTTGGAGCCATTTGGGGCATCTTTTCCATCATGGGAGCCGTATATTCGTCCGAGATATGTCCTCTCGTGCTGAGAGGCTACATGACTTCGGTTATCAATCTCTGCTGGGTCATTGGTCAGCTAATCATCGCGGGAATCTTGCAGGGGCTCGTCAACAACAACACCAAATGGGCTTATAAAATCCCCTTTGCTGTTGAGTGGGTTTGGCCAGTTCCTCTCTTTATCCTCGCATGGCTTGCTCCTGATTCGCCATGGTGGCTCGTTCGACAAGGCCGTATCGAGGATGCAATGCTTTCCTTGAAACGTCTTTCCAACGGCCTAACAGATGAACAAATCCATCAAAAAGTGCTTGTCATGTATGATACAAACAGGCTTGAACAGAAGCTGAAGTCAAACGCAAGCTATTGGGACTGTCTCAGAGGCGCCAACCTGAGACGCACCGAAATTGCTTGTCTATCACTCTCGTCTCAAAGCTTGATCGGCCAATCTCTGGCGTATAATGCCACGTACTTTTTTGTACAAGCTGGTCTATCCGCCTCGGCTGCCTACAAAATGAACTTTGGCAACATGGCCATTGCTTTCGTGGCAACTTGCATCTCATGGGTGTTGATGACGCATTTTGGTCGACGAACCATGCTCCTCAGCGGCTACACTTTCCTGACCTTGGATCTCCTACTCATTGGAATCTTGTCATACGCTGCCGACAAGTCAACAGCGAAATGGGGCCAATCTGCTTTGGCGCTCGTTTGGCTGGCCGTATACTCCTCCACGATCGGGCCTCAGACGTGGGCTGTCGCTTCTGAAGTCTCAGCGACAAGACTGCGTGCCAAGACCCTCTCCATTGCCGGCATAATTTATAACATCGTGAATATCGTCGACAATACGATCGAGCCATACCTGATCAACCCTACCGAGGCAAACTTGAAGGGAAAGACGGCATTTGTCTGGTTTGGAATCAGTTTCCTGGTGACTTTGTGGGCCGTCTTTCGCATCCCTGAAACTCAAGGTAGGACATATGGAGAGTTGGATGTGTTATTTGAGAACAAGGTTCCTGCATGGAGATTTGGATCAGCCAAGCTGGAGGATGGTTTTTTTGTTGGAGATGACGATTCACAGCTGAAAATCCAAGATGAGAAGATAGAGATGTCAGTTCATCAAACTGTTGTCACGCTATCATGACCTATAAGCTAATACGACATTTATGACGAAAACTTCGGCGAATTAACATACATCTATTATTTAATTTCAGGTATACATGATATTATATATAATTTGGAATCATGTCCAAGTTGGTGCAAGTATGTGGTTGATCAACAAGTTCTTGTATCTCAAGTAGCTACAAGGCAATCAAATAGCAGAGATGTTGTCTTCAAGAGACAATATACCATACTATGTAAACATAGAGAAGTATTATAGACACTGAAATTTCCTTAAAAGGTCAGATACTGTGTAAAGCTATTTCAGAACGTGTTCGCAAAGGATAAAACCATTCAGCTAGTAAGTGTACTCAGCTCATCTTTGTTATATCTTTAATACTAGTACGCATTATTGACTTGCTGATACATTCTTTCCAGTTGGAGGAACGGGAAGAGATCAGATTGTATCCCTACTAATAGGCGCCTAGATAGTATATATAATCTCACACATTCCCTTCTATGAATTCTCAAGCTCTCTCCACTCGATTCTCCTCAAGTCTTCTACCCAGTAACCATTTTCTCTCCCCAAACCCAGAGAATGACAGGTAACAGGAAACAACAGACGGCCAAATCGGTGCCAATATACTGTTGCCCCAACCATAGCGTAGTCAACCATACAGCGTTAGAGTTGGCTTTGATAGCAACTAATACTGGTTGTCACATATAAGCACCAAATGAAATAGCCCGAGAATGGTGAAGGTGTCCTGATACTTATACCAACTATAATTGCCGTTGAAGTAGGCTACTACTGATGTTCAAGAGGCTAAACGTATGTAGTATGCTTGCGTCTGCCAAAATGTCTATATGGTACTGAACAGCCATTAAACCAAAGCTTACGGTTGTTGGAAGTTGGTCGTCCTTTGTTGAATTGACAAGGATTAAGATGATCTGATAAAATTACATTTATTTATAAATCAAAATTGGTGCAGATAGACACAGAAGAGACGTTCAAATGCTTCCAAACATGGTTTAGACCATGACAATACATCGCTCGGGCCATACGCATAGGCCATAGCTAAAGTTCTGTTGTTAGACGATGACTCAATTGCATCTTAGATCGAGACCCAACTCGCATGAACAAAATAGATCGGGCGTTGCTTAAAGTAGGAATTTTGATACAATATCTCATAGTGCTTCAATTGCGGCCTCCATTGATGGCAACTAACTAATGTTACATAGCAAGGGCGGATACAAAGTCTTCACCAGCCACGATCAGAAACCGGCATGCGATATTTTGGAGAATTACTGCCATGCCAACTTTATAATGTATATTGTATTTCCTAAGATAATATTTCGTGTATATCATGTACCCAATGCGTATATATGTCATTCCTCCATACGTATTCACTATTGAATATACGTTTTGGCCCATATCATGACTCCAAATGCCGTATAAATGTTAATGCCAAATCGTCAAAAATATAATAAAAAAAATGTTAAAAAATGAAACACCCCTTCATCGACACCCATTACCAATCACCATAGCCTCCTCTGGTAGTAAATAGGCTTCTCAGAATGAGCCAATCTCTGAATCTCATCCTTGATCATCTTTCGCCGTTCTGCCCTTGAAAGAGGAGCCTTATTCTTAGACAGAGGATCTGGATTCTCCACGGCCCACGACTTATCTTTCACACTCTGCTGAATCTTTTCCAGCATTGCCATTTGCTGTTTCGTAGGTTCTCCTTCGGAGACGCTAACAGGGACTTCTTTGTGTTCCTCCTCTTTCTGTTCCGGTTGCTCTGGCACTGACTCTGGTTCTTCGTCGTACTGCTCCATCTGAATCTCCGCATCCGAAACTTTGATCTGAGACCCCAAACTACGAGCTTCTCTAGACCATCTTTCGGCTTCAGTTTCCAGTATAACCAGCTGTTCTTTATTGAAATCCGTGATGCCGTTTCTAAATTCCTCCGGTAGATGCGCCTTTGGTGATTCACGAGGCCGGATGGCAGCTCGCAGCTCTCTCAAGGTACGCTGCTGGATTGCATAGCCACTAAGAAAAAGAGCACTTGTACAAAGAAGGACTTGTGCGTATTCATAGTTAGAAAGTTGTGTTTATTTTTCGCAAACCGTTGCGGGGAAGACTAAGTGTAGCTCACTCATAGCAGCTGTTGCCAGCATGGACACCTGACCGGATGTAAGAAGGATACGGCGCATATTGAAACTATAATACTGACAAACGAGCTTCGGTAATACTCGTGTAACCAAATTTTTCTTAGAGAATAATAATACTGCTAACACAAGATAATACGCCGTTTTCCTTTGGTCTAATTCAAATAATGGATGATTCGGATACACAAAGGCGGAAAGCTACACGCCTAAGGTCGGGGGAGCGGCAAGGTGCCGATCATCTAGTGTTGACCCAGCAACTATCTTATCGCACCCCGGACGCCAACACCAAAGCACTTTTACACGCCTAAGCTGCAACTTCGTGAAATCCATCCGACGTCATCGCCCCAATTGTTCTCTTCTAATATCCTCAATCATGTCGAAATACAAATCCGATACCGTTCAAGCCGATGCGCGGCGCTTTCTCGACCAGCGCGGCTCTTCCGCTGCCCTTGCGCCGAATGGTCTCAATCCCGCGACTATCATGGAAAAGGCAGTGAAGGACCGCGTCGTCGACTCGTACTTTTACAAAGAGCAATGCTTTGCACTCAACGAGGCCGATATAATCGACCGTGTTGTTGAGCACGTCAATTTTATAGGAGGTACACACGGCGCCTCACAAAAGCCCAGCCCTTTCCTATGTCTGGCATTCAAGCTCCTCGAACTAGCGCCAAGCGATGCCATTCTGGAAGAGTATCTGTCGTACGGGGGAGAACACTTCAAATACCTACGCGCGCTGGCGTGCTTTTACATACGATTGACGAGACAAGCGAAAGATGTATACCAGATGCTGGAACCTTTTTTGGAAGACCGACGGAAATTGAGGCGAAAAGGCAGAGCGGGCACGTCGCTTACGTTTGTAGACGAATTTGTGGATGACCTATTTACAAAGGATCGAGTGTGTGCAACAAGTCTGTGGAAGATGCCCAAGAGGGAAGTGTTAGAAGACTTGGAAATACTAGAACCGAGGGTCAGTCCGTTGGGAGACCTGGAAGACTTGTTGGAAGAGGACGAGGAAGAGAGCAAAGAGGAGGCGAATGGGGAGAGGGAAGAATCCGGCGAAATATCAGACAGAGGAGAGATGGAAGTGGATCGACATGAAGACCGGAGAAGTCGCAGCAGATCACCTTGAGCGTCTCCATCGACATCTGAGCAAAAGTATTGCAAGTAGACTGCCGATTCGACGTCATTCCGTCAACAAACACACTACCGGGACATACTATGTCTTGAAAGATTGGGGTATAAAGATGCCCCTGGCCGAAGACGCCCAAGTCCTACCCAAAATCAATACCACCAGAAGCTATTCGTTTCGAACAATTATGGAGTCTAAAAAGGAAATGCACTCTACCTGGAGGCCTACCGTGCAAGTAAGAGACTTGAAAACATTCCTGAGAAGGATTGCGGATTACGACCATCTGTTTGAGGAAATAGAGTGAGACTGAGAAGAGGCTCAGAGTAGGCCAATTGGCATAAATGGCGGCTAGCTATCGCCAAAACGAATACAAACAAGTCGTAAAAACCATGATGAATCTAATACAAGTCCTATCTATCAGCGTTCCTTTTCCTTTTACCTCATTATACACAAATTTACACATACTCCATTTATTTATGCTGCCATCAACTTCATCACCTTGTCCGCCAGCACTAACAGCCTCCTATCGTCCCAATATTGCGCAATTAGCTGTAGTCCAACAGGAAATTGATGACTCTGCTCAAGTTTTACTGGGATACTGATGGCAGGCAGACCAGCAAGACTAGCCGGAACAGTGAGAACATCGTTCATGTAAACGTCCACGCTGCTTCGTTTCTGGACATCGTTCAGATAAGGCGGGTACGTTGGTGTTGTCGGTGATAGCAAAAAGTCCACTTGGACAGGTCCCTGCTTATCTTCCAGAGAGGTGTCAGCGGACATTTCACTCAAATCAAACTGTTTAGGTTCGTAAAGCGGATTGTCCAATTTGAAAACTCTGTCAAAGTCATGTTGAACCAGCCGCCGTATCCTTTGGGCTTGGATGAAGTAATTGTCCATAGCTTCAGAGCTGAGACTGTAGGTGCCCATGAGAATTCGGCGCTTGACCTCCGCACCAAAACCTGCACCGCGAGCTTCAGAGTAGAGAGTCTCCCCAGCTGCATCTCCTCCAGGACCACGGACCCCGTATCGCACTCCGTCATATTTAGCTAGGTTCGATGATGCTTCAGCTGGGGCAAGAATATAGTATGCGCAAAGCGCTTCCTTTGTTGAGGGGAGAGATACAGGGACTAGACGAGCACCCTGTGATTCTAATGCTGAAGCAGTAGCAATCCAAGCTGCACGAATAGAAGGATCAAGCTCGTCGATATTGTATTCGATAGGAATACCGATGGTAAGTTGAGAGATGTCTGGGAGGGCTGGAGGACAAGCTTTTGAACAACGCTGCCGGGTGTCGAGGCCCAGAGACGTGGGATCATGAGGATCGTGTTCTTCATATAGCTTCGTTCCGATTACTAGTTCCTGAATTGATTCGACATCTCGAGCAAGTAACCCAACGGTATCCAGCGAATTTGCATACGGGACAACACCAAATCGTGAGAGCATGCCATAGCTAGGCTTATACCCAATAATGCCAGTGTACGCTGCTGGTAACCTGACTGAGCCACCTGTATCTGTACCAAGAGCAATATCCGCATCGTCAAGCGCAACAGCTACCGCACTGCCTCCAGAGCTGCCCCCCGCAGACACATCTTCACCAGCTGCTGCCAGGGGATTGCGGACCTGACCATGAATAGTGTTCATAGAGTGCGATCCCATACCAAATTCGTCCATATTAGTTTTTCCAATTACAGTTGCCCCTCGCGCTCGTAGTTGCCGAACGATAGTGGCTTCGAATGGAGAGGAATGCTGGCCAAGGATTCCTGAAGCGCATTGTGTCGGGAACTCTTCAGTGGTTATGTTGTCTTTGACAGCAAGCCTGAATGGCTTCGCATCAGGCCTTAGCGGCGGCGGCGGCAAGGAGCTCGGTTCATTTCTTCCTGTAATTTGTGTTTCTCCGTCAGCTGAGGTTGAGATTTTGTATTTGATGCGATGAAGCAGAGACTAACCGCTTGCCACAAAGTGGTTAAAAGTGCTCTGCGAACGGCGCAATGGCAGCTGGCCAATGGATGGCTTGTTGTAGCTATCATGCCATTTAATCCTTATTAAAGGCCTACGGCGCACAAGAGCCGCCGTCATCATTGACTTCAAACCATCAAAGGCAAATATGTAGGGCAAAGATTGACGTTAGATCCGTGATATAATATGAACTGCACGCTAATGGTAAACGGCACTCTTTAATGGACGGATTGGTGGGGTTCGAGGGTCAGGGAAGCTCCCCGCCTTTAGTGCCAGACACTACAAGTATAGTGGGCTACCTAAGTACCTATAATCCCTATAAACTCCACTAAAATTTCCTCCAGTGCATGCCTGTCCAGCTGCTTTTCTATACAGATTCTTCCAATCTCGCAAATCTACGGCTTCAAATCCAAACGACCAGTTCTTACGCGTACCTAAGGATAATGCCAATGATTTTCTAGACCCCTTCTTATCAGTAGCAACTATGTCTACCAAACGAGAAATTGAGGACTCGGACGGCGATGCACCGGAACCGCAGTCGAAGCGCGCAAAGACACAAAGTTCCAAGACGCGCCAACACCAGCACTCGGGCATTGATCCAACGTGGGGACAGAAATATGTCTTCTCTGGCAGCGAGAATGCGACGACGATACCAGAAGGAGAGGAATCAGAATTCGAAGATGATTCTGATGCCATGGCGTACCTAATGTCTGTGAGGTAAGAAACCAACGCTATCCTGCTTCTATAGACTTCATTCGCTGAACGATGATTGTTACTTCAGAATTGCATTTGCTGATATGGTGAGTACCTTAGACACGAAGCTTCTACCATCCCGCATCTCCTAGTTGCACCAAAAGTCCAAATTGGCCCGCAGCTTCCACCTGGTATCGAGGTTGAGGGAAACGATGACGAGGAAGAGGAAGAGGGCGACTTCAATCAGAGTATCGACGCTGTCGACACCTTTACTGTACCTGATTCGAAAGGATTTTACGAGGATGGTGCCTATATAGGCATATCACAAGGATGGGAGAATAACGGCATTGATGGAGATGAAACTCAAGATGAAGAGAACCCTAGAGCCATTCAAAAGGCCCTTAATGAAGCGTACTATGCTTCCATGATGGAACAGTACTGCCGCATTCGCAAAACACTTCATACAGACCTACCAGATGACGCCGCGAGCCGATTATCAAGTTCTCACGCTACAGAAGCAGGTCCTTTTGGACGGAACTCCCCTACTACCAGAATATGGTCTCGTCTTCTACATACCACCGATCCCCACCCTATCCAAGTCGCGCTCATGTCCAAAGATACGGTTATCCGGATTCTACACGTCATAATAGGCGGGAAATTCCTCCGAAGTGGATATACAATCTCCCAAAGGACTAGCCAATGGCTGTGGGCTTTGCTTGCTAGGCTACCTGAGATGGGTGAGCTTAACCATACGGAGATTGGCTGGATACGTGACCTGGGACGACGGGCCGTGCTGTTAGGAAGAAGTTTGGCAGAAATGGCTGCTCTGCGAGATGAACTTGCGGATGATGGATTTGGAGTTAATAACAATGTCGACGCTAGCAGCAGCGATGAAGAAGTATTGGTGGAGACCATTGGAGAGGACGACGAGGATAACGATGCCCCTTTATCAGCTGAGGATACCACAAATAGCGGGCCACCTTCCGAAAGCCGCCTAATAAACTCGTCTTCTCCGATCCCTATCGATACATCTTCAGATGACGGCCTGGTGCATAATGAAAAGGAACAAGAGGGCATGGACGATGGCGAGATTAAAGAAGCTGATGACCACAGCGAAGACGAGGATGTAGCCATGGACATTGCCTCCGACTCCGATGCTGATGAGGGCGAAATCGTTGAGCAACCTGATGATACCGTGGCTCTAGAGGAGGCCAAACGAAATCTCCTGGCCAAGCTCGCCGAGAACGAAATCGAACAACGTGAAGAGGAAGAAAGATTGCGTGCGAGGATGAATATGAGAGCAACTCTCACTATGATCCTCACAGTTGCTGGTGAGTTTTACGGCCAGCGAGACCTGCTCGAATTCCGAGAGCCATTTGTTGGTATGTAAATGTAAATATTGTAAAATCTTTTTGTATTTGATCGGCACATATGATGCATGTGCCTCTTTTGGCAATAGTTACCTAGGTAGAATATATATCCCCATAGTAATACACCCAAAATCTAACAATAAATCATGACCAGTTCTCTTTGATCAGACCAATGCACAAAAATAATATGACAATCTCCCTATACGAGTGTCACCACAGCCATTTGAGCCGTGCCTTAGTTAGTAACGCCGATACGCCCAAAATCAATTCCACAAAGTTTGCATGATAAGCAATAACCAGTAGTGTAATTGGGCCCAAGAAATCCTCTATTGTACGAACAGATTCTCTTAAGCAGTAATATCCATCATCTTTTCTTCATCAAGAACGAGAAATGCTGCATCTTCAAAATCAACATCCACTGCCATATTTGGCTGGTCGACGTGCTTGAGCCCAGAGCTCTTGTTGATCCGAGAGTGCGGAACGGCTATGGCTCTGTTGTTACCAGAAACCTCGCCATCCCAGTCCTGAGAGTAGGAGTCTTCTTGGAAGTCATCCTGCTCATCAAAGAATCGCTTTCGAGAAGGTGCACTATCAATGACACTATCAGTGCTCTCTTGCGACATACTCAACTCGGGCACTTCATCAATGCCAGGAATTTCATCTTCATAGATGATTTCCGGCTGTGTATCCAATCCGCCAATTTTGTTTATCCCACAGAATGGCAGTAGTTCTCTGGAGACAGACTTCGCAGCTACCGCAGTTGCCTTTGCAGTACCAGGCTTTGTGTTATCTGTCCAGAGCTTAAAGGCACTAGTGCCAGTGGTCTTATACCCTTCGGGCACGGACTTGCGCACTCGCATCCCGACACTTAAAAGGTTTGCCTGGACATTAGTCGGCAGGACAGGCCGCACAGGGGTTTCAACAGCTGGGACAGGATTGCTATTGAGGGATTGAGATGTGAAGAAGGATGTGATTTGGCGTTGGGCCGGATCGGCTGCTGCGCCGGCAAACGGGCGCTTGGTTCGGGGAGTCGACATGATACGTGATATCGAAGTTGAAGGATGATGAAGAAGTTGTGGCGAATGTGATGCGGAGGGAGCTCTCGCAGTGAAGGTGACAGACAATGGCGAATGACGTCTAGATTGTTTCAAAGCAAGACCGCAGATCCCTCCCTCTCTTCTGTGTTCACCGGCAAGTTGTGTTCCCAATTCCGGCCCAACAGTAAAAAAAGCCGAGGTTCCGCTTTCGTCCAAGTTATTCAATGCCGTTTCGTTTGCACAAAGTGATAATGCAAGAGGAGTGGAGAGTTGAGTGGAGAGTTTTTTTTTTTATTCACCAACGGAAAAGAACAAAGAAAAGATGAGGCTCGAGTGCAAGGCTTTTTGTGTAAGCGATGTTCAGGACAAAGGGAGGTTGGGACTTGCTGGGGTAACGAGATTGGAGAAATGACGTGTGGGGCCGACCCTTTTGGGTTTCGGCTCATGGCGCGTCGTGGCGCGGCGGTTTCGCGTTAAGTGGTTTTTTGGTAGATATGATAGGCTTAGTCATCTTTACAGAGGAGGGTATTATTCGATTGTTAAAAGGAATACGAGTACGGAATTCACATCATATAGAAACTGAATTAATATATGATTATGTCATTCATCTGTGAAACAGTGACAAGCTCTCTTATATATATTATTTAAAAAGGATGGCCTTCTACAACGCGGCTACACAGTTCAGGCTCTGGGCTCTCAAGTTGATTGATGTATCAAACCAATATATTCAGCGACAAACTGGTATTCACCCTAGGACAAGTCAATAGCATAACGGATCGAGCTATTACATTCAACTATTCTAGATATTCACATTAATGATGGGTCAAGGTCAACAAGGTCAAGATAGCCAGTCAATGCACTCCGAAAACTAAGCATGAATGGGAGAAATGTTGCCTGTTTTACTGGTATGAAGACGGATCTAAACAAGCGTTCATAGACTATACCTAATAAATATGCAAGGTAATTAATTACTGCTAGAATAGCAAAGATTACCTTAATGTTGAACATTAGTTTTATAATCAACGTGACATTAAACTGGCGAGCGGATAATAAGTGTTTCACGATGTCAACTACTTGAAACAGCGGCACTATTAGATGCTGAACTTACTACTTTAGCCTTGCTTTTGAAAATTATAAACGAAGAATCCTCTTATATGAGAATAAAGTTCTACGCATCTCATGGGTTTCGTTAGTAGCAAAGGTAGCACCGTTATAATTCACCAGCTATTTATCTTTCATGCCGAATGTAGTGAGTCATGAATATCTTCATCTCACGAATACTGTTGCGTCACTAGGTCATATACAACGTCAGAAAAGCTGAAGCTGTCATCATTCTACTTACATGTCTTGTGAGCAAAGAGTCCCCGTAGACCTCTCCTGAAATCTTAGTACAATACATGTTTACCGATATAAAGTTAACTCCATCCGTTTTCTCAAAAAATTTTTAATAAGGCCATGATGTAGACATAAACAATGGACGAGTATTTAGCACGCTATAGCTGCACAACATATCACGAGTACACATATGCGACGACAGGCGACAATATTCGTGGAAACCTTTTTGAATTTCGCAAAAGCACAGTGCTATCCTTCAACTACCCACTGCACTCCGGGTATGAAGCGATCCTCAAATCAGCGTTTCCACGTCATCGCGCCTAGTCAGTCCATCAAAGATCCACCTAGACACTCGTGTGAATGCTTTCTCCAGCTGTACACCCATGAAGTGCTTTTATTTGTTCCTTGCCTCAAGAACGACTCTGTGGTACAAGGCGCGTAAACGGAAAAACGAGAAGAATGATGTGCCATGCAAGATATCCGGAGACCCCCAAACGCCCCTGTGTTGGGTGTTCCATCTTCTATCTGCAAAGAGATTGATTATTGTCGCAAGGTATGTTGTCTATCCCCCACGCCGATGATGTCGATTTTGCAGATCCGAGATGATCACCACCATGAGAACCATAAGAGTCATGCATACCCAAGGAAAGAAACTGCCCAATGGCAGTTTACTTTCTTCGGAAAGAACAGCCCTCAGTTAATCTGGCCTTACCACCGGTAGGTTGGCACAGAACGGTGGTGCAGCCCTGGCAGATGACAACGGTCTGGGCGTGTGAGAAGACAGTGGTGATGGTGAAGCAGCCGGGGCACTTGACGTCCATGAAGAAAGATCGGGGCTGGGGAACAAGGGTCTAGATACACGGGGAAAAAAGTTAGAAATCGATGATAATATGGTGTAGATTCGCGATAGCGTCGATTCGTTTTCGTACCTTGAGCTTGTGCTTCTTGGCCTCAGCGACCGGTGAAGGGTTGAGAAGGTCAACAGCGAGCACCTAAATCATACCCAGTCAGCAATTCCATTCTCCCTCATATTTTTCGTATCTGTCCTCTTTATATATATATATATATATATATCCTGCCGTCGATGCCATTTAATCCGGGCTCTCAAATGTTGCCTCAATGGCGATGGCCCTCGTCAAGCAATGCATTTTCCTCCGCCATTCCGGCATCCCACATATCGCATGTATCCCATCCTCCAAAGGTAGAAAAGGTAATTATCGCTTACCATCTTGAATGATTGTCTGGAGAAAAATTTGCCGTCGGTGTCTTGCGAGGGTTGAGGTACTTGACGAAATCTGGCGGCAGATTTGAGGCTCGCAAGCTGGAGTGAGAGGAGTTAAGCGAGGAAAAGTTCGGTGCACTTTGAGGGGGCGAATCTCGTTCGCTGGCAACTCAAAAAAATTTCATCAAAAGTAGAATAGCGTGATAGGGTTTCGATACCCATCTGCACGTGATGAGACAATAGTGGCTAATGATTGGCCTGGGCTAGAACGAACTCCATTGCGCTAAAAATAATGAATTAGCGATCAAAGAAATATGGGGATTTGTGCAATTATAATTATGCAGGTATGGAGCTATGGAACATCTTATGCTCAAGGCAACCAAAGATGGCTATTTGAGTTGCCTGGTGATTTGCGCGGCCCTTTAAGAAGCTAATCTATATATATATAGCTATCCGTCTTCTTGCTTCGACTCTTTTCTTTGCACAGCAACATAGCTAGAAAGCTCTTTCTATCCCTGCATTTAGCCAAATACTCATCATGGCTGCTCCTTCAGAACAAAGGATATCAGTCCCAATCGACGACCCTAATGCCGACACTGAATGGCATGTTGCCCCGCGATCTTTTTTAACTTTGTTGCGCAACAATCTGACCCCTCCATAGGAATGACATTCTGCGCAAACATGGCGTTATCCCGGAGAAACCCCCCAGTCCTACTCCTATGATTGAGGAAGCCATTGCTGAGGCGAGAAGGCTTGCGCATGAGAATCGACTTGAGGGTAAAGATTTGGACGAGCTTGACGAACTAGAGGACGATGAAGACGATGCCTTCTTGGAGCTGTATCGCCAAAAGCGCATGGCCGAGTTAAGCAACCTACAAAAGAAGTCTATCTATGGCTCCGTGTATCCCATATCTAAGCCCGACTATCAGCGCGAGATTACAGAGGCTTCCAATAACGGCCCAGTTTTTGTGAATCTCACATCAAGTACGGGAGCGAATGTAGAGTCAAGGGTTTTGTCAGAGCTTTGGAGGCAGGCTGCAAAGGAATTCGGCGACATCAAGTTCTGCGAAATCAGAGCGAATCAGGCCATTGAAAATTATCCGGACCGAAACTGCCCAACGATCCTAGTCTACAGGAAAGGAGATATTGTGAAGCAAGTTGTGACTCTCACGACTTTGGCAGGCGCTCGAACTAATATGAGACATATCGACGATATGCTTGTAGAAGTTGGCGCGGTGCCCGACTCCGATATGCGAGTAGTCAAAAGGAGGATAGCGGCGGAGGAGGCTGAAGAAGACCGACTAGCCGGCAAGAGTATCAGATCAAGTAATGTTGGGAGAGCCCAGGTTGACGATGAAGATGACGACTGGGATTGAGCATGGATTGTGTAGGAAATAAAATACTACTGGTCCATCTCGGCATCTGCCTCAGGTCGCGGCAGGCAAAGCTCCGTCCTAGCTGTATGTATCAGCCACCTTTCTAGCACCGCATTCTACCTTTTGTTAAGGTTTGCTCCGAACAATGAATTTAGCCCGGCAGAGGAACGCTATTAGAGGAACCTCCCAGGTTCCCTCAATCCCTACTCTCTTTGCCTGCGGTAAAGCCAAAGCTATTCCGTCATATTGGACCATTCTTTCAGTCGGTAAAATGCGGGGTTTGGAATTAATATAAAATACAGGCAACGCACGCGACAGGGTGTGGAGTGGCGAAAAACGTGGGGCTCAAGTACACACTTGATCTCCTACGCGTTAAGCGCGTTCTTTCCACTACCACATTTCACACTCAAGAGCTGAAACAGTAATTTCACATTTATTCATTCATTTGACTCATCTGTATTCTCAATTGCTTGTTTCTGAAATGTCTGAGGAACCGGAACCATCATTGCCTCCATTACCTGCCGTGTCATGGGATGAGCAGTCTCAAAGCTTCTCCAACAACCCCCGCAAGCGGGCTCGTAATATGCGAGCAGGAAATGCGTCGCCGCTATCCTACAACTCTAGCGATCCAGCAGTCTTCTCTAGTGATGATGACCCTGGACTCGACAACTATGTGGAAGGACGACAGAAAAAGAAATACATTGGGTCTTGGTTTCAGCAACATCCTGCATCATCAGATTATACCCTCGGTGAGGGGTCTAACACAACCCCCCCAAAGACAAAGCGCACCTTGACAAGAGATTTTGACAGTGGTGTGTTTTTGGGGAGTGATGCCACAGATGGCGAGGACCTCATGGACGGGTTGGAAGCTCCACCCAACTCAAAACTACTACAGTTAGAAAAACGACCAGTCCCCCGGCTTTCGCAAGCAGAAATGGATGCTCAGCGGAAGATCCAAGACTACCTTGACCAAGGTACTGAATCGGTCGATCTCTGGTGTATGGGACTTGACGAGATCTCAAACGATACAATCGGTCGCCTCAGCCAGCTTACTTGCATTCCGTTTGTGACCAAAGATGTAGCCTTTGCGCCAAGGGAGCCTCAGCTGAAGCTGTTTCTATCATTAAACAATTTGACTCGATTACCTGCCACTCTCTTTGATTTACGCCATCTTACTGTCTTAAGCCTTCGCGGTAACCGGCTCATTGAGCTACCCTCGGCAATCTCAAAGCTGCAAAATTTGAAGCAGCTTAATCTATCTCAGAACCGACTCATGCACTTGCCCGCTGAGTTTCTCGACTTATTCGAGAGGGGAGGGAAGCTTCACGATTTAACGCTATTTGTCAATCCATTCCTACAACCAGAGCGCAACATCGGGTCTATCACGGGAAATAGTCAGGGGCCCCGTCATCGCATAGCATCGCGCACGATAAATACCAATTCTGAATTCTTGAATCGTTGGCATGTTCCATACTTTCAAACTCAATGGCTCGGCCGGTCTCCTCTACAGCTGTCTGATTCTTATGGTCAAATTGTCTCCAGGTTTCGACTTCCATTATTGGAAGAATCTATGGGATCGTTGCCCGTAGCGGTGTCCAGTGACTTTTCCAACTTCGCTGTCTCACCCACCCCACAACCATCTTCCAATCCGCGACAGGGAGAGAGAAGACCAAGCTCCGTGCCCAGCTTAGTCGAGATAGCTCTACGAAGCTGTTACCGTAGCAGCCACCTTGGCGAATTGGAGTCTTATATCCCAGACGGGCTGTCACATCTCCAAAATCTGATACGTCGTGCCGCTTCGCAGAGAGATGTGGGTGGGGTGACTTGTTCAAAATGTCGAAAAACGATCGTGGTGCCTGCAATCGAATGGATTGAATGGCGAGAGCTAAGGACATTTACCAGATCGCCCGACAATGAATCTACGGAAGTTGTTATAAAGCCCTTTACTCTTAATGAGAGAGAGATGGCAATTCCCTTCCTCCATCGAGCCTGTTCATGGCCTTGTGGACCGAAAGATTTAGAGAAAAATAAGAGGTGGTCACTCTCTCCCAAAGGCGTTAATAAGGGTTCAAAGAGCAAACCTGACTTTGACTGATTAATTATGAGATTATATAACGTATACTATGGCAAAGGCGTTGATGGTAGATTGGATAGTTTTATGGGCTTGAAGCGATATGGGCGGGTTTTTCTAGATATATGCTCGGTAGGGAGGTAGCGGATGTTTATGATAGAAATCAATGGAAATCTAAGGTCTTTTATGACTGTGCATTACTTAACTTCCTTCGTCAATTTGTGATGCAGTAAAGTGATGTTGGTTCATGATAGCAACGTCAATATACTACAGCAGCTTTTCATGCAGCAGCAATTAAAAACAAATCGAGGACATCTTTTCTTTTTCTACTTTCGATGTTTATTATTAAAGCATCATTTCTCATTTCCCCCAAAAAAATAAAAAGGTTCAAGCAAAATGGACAAATCTATAACATCCCAAAGGAGCCATCCAGAGCTGCCACCGGTAGAATGTCGGCCAAATACAATCAGGGCTCCACGCCATTTTTTGAGGCGAGGTGGCATTTTACTTAACATGTTCGCTCTAGAGTGCTAGCACAGGCGGCAGCTTTCCCGCTTACTTCTGTAATTCTATTGCGACAACCCCATTTCCCCAGACGTCTTTGTTTCCCTTTCTCCTCCTCAACCACGCGACTCAAACATTTGACGAATCTTCTCCTTTTTTTTTTATTTTCAATTACAATTCGCTGAAGCTCCTCATCTCATAACATCTCACAATGGCCGACCAAGTCGAAGAGATCCTCGATGTCCCGCGCGAGTTCTTCAAGGACGGCGTTCAATTCATCAATCGTTGCCAGAAGCGTACGAAGTTTTCCCACCGAAACGTGTCCTCCAAATACCATTGCCGAGACTAACTTTGTATTTTGTTTATTTTATTTTTTTTAGCTGATAGCAAGGAATTCCTTAAGCTGTGCCAGGCTGTTGGCGTTGGCTTTGGCGTGATGGGCGCAGTTGGATTCATCGTCAAGCTGAGTACGTTTTTGTTCTAAAAATTCTTTATCCCTATGCGGATTTGTCAGACTAACTTTTTGGCGCGCGCGCGATCACAGTACATATCCCTCTTAACAATCTTCTTGTCGGCTCTGCATAAATGTCTGATCTTTGGCGTTTTGGGAATCCCTTTGAAGGGTGGTTGGGGATTTTCCGCGACGGGTCGAATTTGCCCATGTATATTTTATTTTTTTCCGCGGAATATGAGTTGGGATGCAATAAGCAAATTTAATTGATTTGGTTTGGAATATCATGGAACATGGAACTGGCTTATTTCTTGTCGTGGTGTGAATGTGTGTGGCTTGTGATTTGGAGTCTTCGCGCTCTTGGTGGGAGAGGAGGCTTATAGCAGGATGGTGATGTGATCAAGGTGGCCATGGAATTATTTAGCTGCCATGGATCGATCGTCTCCTTCAGTAACTACCATGATGCTGATGAGAGAGAAGTGGCAGCTGCTAACCATTTCTCGTATGAATAAGGGAGGCTATTAAAATGCAAAGGGTTGGAGAATATCACTTATAAGAGGTACCAGGTACTCTACTTCGTACCTCATGGGGCCGTATACATTACCCATTATGGAAAGCAATTACTTACGTAGTTGATCGCTATTAAGCCATGGACCTCTGGAGAAACAATCCTTCGATAATAGCTATGTAGCTTTCATTTCGGAGTCTATCTCATTGATCGCTTTATTCAGAGAGTTATGACAACTCTGGAAATTGTCAAAGTCACATGAAGTAATGAAAATCATGCATAGCAAGGACATTACTGGTTGGCTTATAAGTGCCTGCCCTGCATTATATCTTAACAAATCGCCGGCCGTTGCTACGCAGTATACATGAGGCTGTCTAAGACATTCGAAATGATGAGCTCGTAGGTATCAGTGATAAAAGTACAGTATAAAGCAAGGAGAAAATGCCAAATTATCAAGTACTCATTGTTAACCCTTGTTTTCCTTCTTGCTTTAGCAGCACCCTGATTTGTGTGAATTGTATACATTGCAATCAACCTTTTTGAAACGAAGCTATAGAGAATCTTCATTAATTCCTCTACTAGACACGGGCGTCTTTTATATTGAATTATTTTACAAAAAAGAAACATGAATGGTAAAGGAAAAGCAGTCGCCTTCCAAACGGAGCCCGTCATCGTGGAAGCCATAGGTGAACACACAGCAACAGTCATCTTTGTTCACGGTTTAGGTGCCAGCCCAGAAGTGTTGTTCGGCCCAGTTGAGAAATGGAGGGCCAAAGATAACATCGACCACGTTAAGTTTGTCTTGCCATATGCACCAATGATTCCGTTCACTGCGGTAAGTCTTTTGTCTATTCCTTAGATAATACACGATTCCGAGACTAAATATAAATTTCTAGAAAGCGGGAACCTGTATGCCTGCGTGGTTCGACATTGTATGGTTCTCTCTACTATCTATCTATCACCTGCTAAGAATGTTTTTCCATAATGGCGGGTGATATAAAGCTAAATGATACTGCAGAAAGTATATGATGGCTCTCCCAATGCGCTCCAGACCGATGAGGACGTGGATGGCATTTTTGCCAGTAGGGATTATATTCACAATCTCATCAAGGAGGAAATCTGCGCCGGCATCCTAGTGGACCGTATCATGGTTGGGGGCTTTTCACAGGGCGGAGTAATTGCTGTACTCGCTGGCTTGACGTTTCCGGAGACGCTCGCCGGCATCGTCTTGCTTTCATCATGGCTGCCTCTAGCACAGGATTTCATGGACCATGTTCCTGAAGAGAATGCGAACAAAGAGACACCC
Source organism: Trichoderma oligosporum (assembly GCA_015266385.1). Classification (NCBI taxonomy): domain Eukaryota; kingdom Fungi; phylum Ascomycota; class Sordariomycetes; order Hypocreales; family Hypocreaceae; genus Trichoderma; species Trichoderma oligosporum. The sequence goes on along the minus strand of JACBYL010000385.1, from coordinate 52,185 downwards.
ATCTTCTTGGCTCACGGCATGGAAGATCGTATGGTGACGCTGGATTTGGCCAAGAAGAGCCGGGATGCGCTGATGACGATGGGATTTGCCATTTCGTGGGATGTATATCCGTGGGTTAGCCCCTGGTTCTAAATATCAAATTGCAGAGTCAGTCATGCTAACAATTTATTTATTTTGTTGGTGGGCAGCGGATTGGGTCATGAGACTTGCGATGATGAATTGGAAGATGTAGAGGCTTTTATTGACGAGAATTTGTCTTAGTTTGGGGATGGGACGTGACATATCAAGCTTGGGCTTGGTAAGAGTCTAGTACTGCCTACCTAGTACTTACCTTTATCTTTGTACGGCACAGACAGGATCTTGGCAGCTGTGGTGTAAGGTAAGACAAATTTGAACAAACTGTGTTTGAAACTTATACTATCGGAGCTTTTCTATAAGAGACGATACTCCGGTATAATAGATTGTACTCTATATAAAGACCCGAATCAAAAATAGTGGAAACAGTTGTAACCTTTGGCGCTTAAGTCAATGCAAGAAACAAGGACATTGTTCCACCTAGAGTTACGGGATCGGCCATTGGCGTATTTCGTGAAGTATTTACGTACTTAAGAGTACCCCCATGTTCGTTGGTCTTGTGCATTATTATACTTCTTAATCCTTTGTAGGCTTCTCGCTTTACGGAGTATAGTATCTATTTGCAGCTACAGGTGACTCTGCAACACTCTGCTAGCTTATAATGCCTCCTGTAATTTAGGTATGCCCTAGGCACTAGCTAGTATATTATACAGTAAGCCATAGACTGACTACGGAGTACCTCCTTGCATTATGTCGTGCTGTCAAAGTCGAATTAGGTGCATAGCCTAGACTCAAACTAAAGCCTTGACCAACAAACTTGTCATACTCTCTGTACTCCGTACCTCTCACATCACCCTCGTCGACTTGAATGAATGGCTCAACAAGTCATCCGCCAATTAAATACTTTGATTTCCCCCCCAAAGCCATCGACTTCATATATTAGCTGCATCACAAGGGATAAGGAAAGTTTAGATAAGGACACGCACGCTGTTTCTGTATTTGACGTCAGGTGTCATGCGTGGCGGCTTATGGGTGGCCACAGCGGGTATGGCGACAACTGGTCACGCTATAATACAGACTCCATCTGATCCTCTATAGAACATTGTCCTCTCTATTTTGTAGGGGGTTCAGTAGGCTAAGGTACGTGGACGGAGTACCCCTTCAGGTGGCTTGCGTTCACTAACAAATTTCTGCCGACCCTCCCCCACCTCCACGACGTCTTACCGCCCTGTGGATCTGGCGGATTAGCTGCCTGATACTAACTTTGTGCTTTGTATCTCAGCATTGGATAAGGGCATTATTTATCGTCTGCACGAAAAAAAAAAAGGATGACATTGGCTTCCAGTGCCATGTGTTCCAACCACTAGTTGTAGGTCGTGCGTCCTGTCGTGTCTGGAATATAGACCATCTAGAGTCTCTGCGTGCCTGCAGTGAAGGCTGCGTGGGCTGTTAAACAGATGGTCGTTGTTTATTCTTTTCAAATCTTCTTTGTCAATCCGTAAGACAGCTAACCTCACCTCACCAACTACCTTACTATATCTACCTCACTTTGGTTTGGTGGTCTGACGATACAAATCCATAACGGCGTCTACTTTTCTCCCCATCTTTTTGGGTCTTACAACTTGTTTTTCCAACTCCCATGGCGACTCCAACGATTTCTCGACCATCCAGTCCAACGCCATCTCAGCTGCCTCCGATGCCTGAGTCTCCCGTCTATTCTCTCGCATCCACTGCTCTCCCGCTGTCTCAGTATAATTTGCCCTTACCGCCTCCCCCACGCCCGTTACATGCTGTCATAACAAAAAGCGACCTTGAGAGATCACAGGAGGCGTATGCGGAACTGCTGACTTCAGCAAAGGCTTACAGAGTCGCTCTCGCTGCTCTTTCTACCGCTGCCTCTACGTTTGGGTCGGCATTGGAATCATGTGCGAGATTGAAAGAGGCCCGATCAGAGCCGATTGGCCCTGCTGGAGCCGCCAACATGACGGCCAGCTTTACGACCAAAGGTCAATGCACTGCAGATACCCTGATGTCTGCATCCGGTGTACATCATTTGATTGCAAATCACCAGCAAATTCTCTCTGAGACCGTCTACCGTTCTTTCGAAGTACCCCTGCTGCACGAACTCGATAAGTGGCAAACGGTTATTGCTGACGAAGAGGAGACATATCAACACAACATCAAGGCACAAAGTAGAGAGGTTAAGCGCCTAGAAAAAGAGGGCCTGAAGCTGCACAAGCAGAGGAGGCGAGATGTGGCACGATTCAGAGCCCATCTCGTAGAGCTGACATACAAACTCGACGGTCTGACAACCCTCCATTCCGATCATGCGAGAACGCTCTTGAGGGAAAGCCAGGAGACGAGCGGGCGGATTGTAGACGCGAGCTGCAGTCTGGTACGAGCAGAGGTGGACATATTTGAAAGCCTGGCTAGGAAAGGCTGGAGCGGTGGCGGCCTAGACGATGTACTGGAGAAGGGCCAAGACCTATTTGCGATTGAAGATGATGGAATTCATGGTGCTGGCACAAGTGGCACAGAAGGAGTTAAGCTCTTCTCTATCCTGCCACCGAAGAGCATCCTTGCCGACTCAACGTCCGAACCTAGAAGCGATAGCTTGCTCATGGACGGAGATCGATACCAATCGTTAACCGCCATGGCTTCAGATTCCAGACCGGCTGGTGACGGTGAGAGCGTCTTCTCAGTCGATTTCAATAAGCCGCGGAATGCCCGTCCGTTTTCTCCACAGCCGATCCGCAGGGCACCCACAGATGTGACGTTTGACTTGCTGGATCATCTTGTAGGCCCGTCACCTTTCAACCCCCAGGATGATGACTTGTTCCCGCCCATTACCCACGAGGACATTATAGAGGAAGATGAAGATGATGAACCTTACGAGGAAGCGAGAGATCAAAACCACCAACAGGATGATAGTGGAGAACAAACTGAGCAGGAAATTGGATCAGAAACTAAAGAAGAAACTGAACATGCTATTGAAGGGGAAGCTGAACATGCTACTGAAGAGGAAGCTGAACACGTGACTGATGAAGAAGAAGAAGAAGAAGAAGAAGAAGAAGAAGAAGAGGGCAGAGGGCATGAGGAGGGAGGAGAAGAGGAGGAAGAAAGAGGAAGAAAGTTGAGATTTGGCTCTCATTTCAACGGGAGTGATTCTCTTGATCCAACGGTTGACATGGAACTCTCTCCCGAGGCGACGTAGGGCAATGCCATTGGGATGTAAACTCCACCCTGCCTTTCTTTACTTTTTCTTTCTTTCTTTCTTTCTTTCTTTCTTTCTTTCTTTCTTTTTTTTGGCGTCACGGTGCATTGTTTTGGTGCAGTGTTTTCTTCTCGCCTGTATGAATGAATGAATGGCTCGATGAAATGATTTACCAGATTGTTTTTCTTTTTTTTTTTCTCTTTTTTTTTTTTTTTTTTTTTTTTTTTTTGTGAAGAGCATGGATTGGGACGGCGGCAAAGAGTTCTTTTTTTCTTGTTTTCTGGCATACCTAGATGTCCAACGCACATATTCAAATGAGGGTCTCACAAAGATACAATTGCAGACCCCAAGGATTTCCCATTTACACACAACAACAACAACAAAAAAAAAAAAAAGCTTCATCTTACATACACACCCCTTTTCCACCAGTAACGCCTACAAATACCCTGTGATGCTGATGCTGTAATCCCGCCCCAACTACTAGGAAAAAATTGTCAACAAGAATGCGCTGCTCCTTTCAACGAACGCTGTTTGGATGTTCTGCTCTGCTTTCGTCTATCCATCCATCCATCCATCCATCCATACATCTCATCCGTATCATGAAGAACCGTTCCAGCTTTGAAAACCAAGAAAAAAGGTGAAAAAAAAAAAGGAAATTAGGGTAACGAAGTATCCATCGATATTAACTGTTTGTAATTGTTTTTTTTTTTTTATCTTCTCATTCTTTTAATCATCCTTGTCAATGCTATACACATCGCCCTTGAATAGACTGAAGGTAGCGTCGAGCCACCATATAATCTTCCAGTAGAGACTAGCGCGACTCCAGTCGAACTCGCCAGTTTCGGTGCGAGGTACCTCATTGCCGATCATGCTGCCGCTAAACCATTTGATAATGGGGACTGCATTGAGGAAGCGTTGCATGACTGACTGTTGCGGTAGGAGGGCTTGTTCCGCAGGAAGGAGGCGGGCTTTGCGAGCGGTGGGGATGCGTCTGCAGAAGATGCTATCTTCTTGTGAGATTTCCATGGGCTCAATGCTTGATGTTATTCCAAATGGTATAGGTTCAGTAATGGTCGCACTTGAGCCATGAGATGTGGTGGTCAGAGTTGCTGTGTTCATGGTCTGGCTAGATTCTCTAGATTCCGTGGGAGAGAGTTCGAGAAGACGGCTATTAAACGTCGTGGGCAGACCGGACACGGATTTACGTTTGGGATGTCCAAAACTCGGGGTGGCGAAATTTGGTACGCTTTTGGATCGTTCCTCTTCTAGCTGATCAATGTCTGGACAGGCTTCATCTTTGGCAAGTGGAATCCCTCGGTAGGGCTCAGCGTAAACAAGATGTCCTAATATCCGCTGAGGGCTAGAGTATACAGCAGCATTGCCAGCCTCTGCACTGGCAAATGTCACCTTGACCCAGTGCTCGCCGCCGTCGGCACGGTTGACAAGGGCGCGCTCTTCGGGAGTGAGGTTTCGGCGGCGCGTAAAGGCAGGATCGCGTAGTTCTGACTTGTATCTTCTCTGAGAAGAAGGGGGTTCTCGCGGATAATCTTCAAGGATGAGACCGGCAAGGGACTCATAATGCGCGATGGCTGCGTATTGCTGTGTCGATGAGCGGTAGCCTCTTAGGATAAGCTCGACGGGAGAGGACTGGACGGCAGCGCGTTGGGGCACGACGTCTTCTTGACTCCCTGAAGCAGCACCGCTGTTGGTCTTGCGCTGGTTGGAGTTGGAGGGAGGATTGGCGCTTGCTTGATTTGAAACCCAGTCGTAAAAGAGTTTATCGGCGGCGGCGAGCGTAGGGTTTTCGCGACCACGGGCTGGCGTCCCTGTCTTAGAGCGAGATCGTCTTGTCGATTTACCAAACGAGCCCGTTTCCGCCACGTTTCGCCGTGTTCTTGTTGTGCCCTCGTGTCTAGAAATGGGGGGATAAAAAAAATTAATCGTTATGTCAGCTGCTGATTTCTTTTTGTGTCAGAGAAAAAAAAAGATTGAGATGCATACGGGTAGATCATGGCATAAGGTCGCTTGATGCCGTCTTCGCCAACATAGCACTCTTCGTCAGGGACGTTGTGGAGGATGAGGGGCGCCATGGAGAATGGGGATAGAGGCTCAGTGGCCGATCACAGAGCTCTAGAGAAGGATAGCTGCCTGATAACGCGACGCGGGCTGGACGGCGTTGGGTAGCTGTGAATGGGAGCCAATGAAGCCGCAGGTGAGGCTAGAGTTTGTGAGATGATGCGAGATGCAGAGGCCCGAGATTTGATACAAAATTCTAGAGACCAAAGAAAAACCTTGGCACAGCAACGCAAGGTGAGATTCACTAGCCACAGCGCCACATTTACCCGTTCTGATGGTTTCAAGCCCCCCCCAGTCACTGGTGGCTAGGAGCTTATCCAGTGCGCGGATGGATTGATATTTGATAATAGAAAACTACAACTCTCAACTTTTCGTTGCATTGTCAATTGTCGATATTCTAAAAGGTTAGACAAATGCTGTGCATTCTGTAAGTCATGTGTTTCTAAAAAGTGGATAATCTCTTCTTACATTGACCTAAGAGAAGGTCTTCAGCTCTTCCCTATGAACCAAGTAAACGATAACTTGGTGATGCGTCTCAAGTCTTATTGCTTTTTGACAAGTTAGGTAGTATATCTTGTGCAACAAAATGACTCTTAGATGAAGCTATAGGTTGCTGCGCTATGTTTATGTGTCTGCTGGTAATAGGCGGCTCCAATCTTATATCTGTTCTGACGAGTAATTAACATGGTTATTATAAAATAAGATCTTCACATTCGCAATTCACACCTTGTATCTTCTATCCCTAGATATAATTATCTACAATAAAATAGAGATACAATATATTTTCTTGAATTAGCATATGTTGGATATTAAAATGCTTCAAGATAGATAAAGCTACTACAAAATTATGTCCCTTAGCCGCTATTTAAGCATAAAATGTTGTATCAGATGAAATATATAGCAATAAAGTCTTATAGAGTGTAAAAGAGAGACTTAGCATACTCATTACTTTCAAGCTTATCACAGCTGAGATTAATAGCTGGATATATAATCTTACTATGCTTAAAATCGTGTTAATTAACTAATTAATTGGCTCTGAGTTACGGGCCTTTTTACGCCTTTGGGTCAAGCAGATTAACACTCTATCTAGCCCACGGATCAATTATTTTCTGATGTCTAGTTCGAATTTACAGAGACTATATTACTATAGGTACTTACTTCTAGACTGACTTCTTCTTCTAAATTAAATAGGATAACGTGTACAATTCTCATCACATTTCTAGCATTGAGCTTCCACCCCTGCAGCGCCGGATCAAAGGTACATGAAACTCGTGTCAGCAATTCCTAAAATACCCTTGTCAAATAAAGAATTCTTCAAACATCATTGTCGAATTGCAGAGATCCTTGAAGTGAGAGGTATTGGGCGAATGATTAGGAATGGAGTGGACGCTGCAATTGACGATTCTATTGCCCTGCGTTACAGCGGCTGAGTTGGGGTGGGATCTATTGATGCTACAGAGTATATATTATCTTTGTTTGCGAGGTATATATAGTATGTTATACATTATAAACAATTCAAATTACTTGAAATACCGCATATATCAATAAATCTGATTTCTAGCTCTTGAAACAGCTTACTGCAGAATGCAAGAATGTACTTGTGTGTGTGTAGGCACAACCAGTCTTAGTAAGATTCTCGCACATCTTACGTTGATCTGGTGTCCCCCCCCTGTCAGCATCGACATCATCACATGTAATAGCTGCGAAACGGCTTTGCTAATAATAATAGAAAGCGATAAACGGAGCACTTTGGTTCTGCTCTTATTATGTGGTACGAAGTATAACTAAGGTATCAATCTTGTCGTCGCACCCTTTTCAAGCATCATCTGGGTTAGACACATATCATCGCAGAGGTGTTATCATGAAATAGTCCCTCCAGCTAGCATTGCTCAAGATATTTCTCTAATTGTTAATAACAGTAGTGACAGCACCAGGCTGAATCTTCTCAATCTTCTCTACAAGCTCCGTCCAGATTTGCTTCTGGATCGCCTTGCCTGAATCGTTGGTCATCCACTCTGGAATATGATCTCTGAAAGAAGAAGAAGAAGAAGAAGAAAAATCACCGTTAGCTGTCGTACGAACTAATTTATCTATTTTGGGGAAAGGGAATAAAAAAAAAATCTACTTCACTTACTCTCGAATCTCGCAAGAGGTCAAATATTTCCCATGGGTATCATCATCACCCGCAATACCGTGAATCAATGTCCGACTACCCATCTCAGGAGTTCGCCCCAGCAGCGTCTTAACGAGTCGGCTTTTGAGACGCTGAGTCAGGCTCAAGTTCTTGGTCAGGCCTGTCTTGCATAGACCAGGGTCAACGACATTGACTATGACGCCGGATTCGGAAACAGGTAGTAGAGATGCCAACTCTCGCGCAGATAAGTGCTCTAGAAGCTTTGTCGTAATGTATCTATTCTCAAAGTCGGTCTGCCACTTGGCTTTATCGTTCAAGTCGTCCAAGAGCTGCGTCTTGGGGAGCTTCTTAACCGGTTCCTCAAGATAGAAAGCGCCCATGGAGCCGACGATAACCAATCGTGGCTTTGTTTGGTGCTTCTTCGCACTAGCCTGTAGCTGTGGAAGAGCCAAGAAGGCCAACAGGTAGTTGGAGAGGAAGTTGATAGTAACATGAGCTTCATTGCCCTCCTTCACATCCCATGTAGGCATGGAAACGCCAGCGTTCAAAACGAGAGCATCTATCCGCTCCAGGCTCTCCATCTTCTTGGCAAAGGCCTTGACGGAGTCATACGAGACCAAATCCAGAGGCCACACCTCAATGATGTCTTTGCGGCCGACCTCTGTCTCTATGGTCTTTTTGGCAGCATTGCCGCTTTTTGCATTGCGCACACCAATAATCACTTTAGCGGCCTCAAGAGCGACGAGATGCTTGACAGCTTCATAGCCGAGACCGGTATTGGCACCAGTTACAATGTAAGTCTTGCCCTTACAATCTTCGGGCTTGAGAGCAATGGGTAAGTCCTTCTTCTGGTTGACGGCAAAATCTTGTGAAGCTTTATCAGTCGGTAAAGGAGCAGCGGCCATGTTGAATATGTAGAGATGAGTATTATAAGAGAGATTGAAAGAGATAGGAAGAAAGGAGATTGATCAAAATAAAACGTTCACGCCGTAGTAGCAGAAGGGGGTATCTTAGGAGACAGAGTATCGAGATGTAAAGAGAAAGAAGACCAGCCCCAAAGAGAGTAAAGAAAGGGAAGACTCAAGGGTAAAAAAGGTAGAAGGGGGAGGGAGAAAGGGAAGATTCGAGATCCTGTTTGAGTCTCAAGACCAAGCCTTATCACTCAGAGACCAGCCACAAGTCTTGCATTGATCCATCATCGATCGCCAGCTTAGTCAATCACATTCGACGATTGATATGGTGACTGAGTAAAGCTGCCCTTGACTAGCTAAGCCTGACATGCCGGTTGATGGCCGCTAGCAAGGGAGAACGAAAGATTGCCCTGCATCATCAAGCAACTTTCGTAAGCCAGGCTAATCTCATTAGCCATCCGATCTCTTGGGTTTTTTTTCTTGCATGTGATAGATTGTCTCTATCAAAATCTACTGGCAATTTCACATGCTAAGACATGAATGTAAGACATTCAAATTAGTATATTCCCCGTACATCACGAGTACGAATCCCATCGTATCAGTAAAGAAAGTCGTCGGCTCTCCAACTCCTAAACAAGAATTTGTACGCCAAGTTCAAGTAAAGTGAATCAGAGACATGAACTTGGCTCCCTTACGCACTCATTCTTTCTTACGTGGAAATTAGTCTGCTTCATCTCACCACACCAGAATCCGCTTACTCCATCTTGCTTGCGACGTGACATTTGTGCTATACACTAACGGCATAATCTCTAGGCAGGGTAATTAATTGATTGATTAATCAATCAGATTCTTTTCTTTACTATGTATTCGTGAATATGCCCCTAATTCATACGAAAACGACGATACCTAAAATATGTCGTGGTGTTATGCTAGCTTCCATACAAAATAGTATAGACATAGACCGTTAAGTTATACATCTACTCCAAATTGAAAGGCCATCAATATAGCTTCAGGCACATGCCATCTCATCCCAGATCTCTCTAGATGTACTAGCTGTGGGAGTAATAATAATCTCCGGATAATCACATCAATTTCACCAATAACACTCACTATCTTACATGTGCAGAATATACATCATACTGAAAACCACAAACCAAACACGACACGGCGGCATTCACGCTTTATGCAGTAAATAATGAGAATCAAACATCGAAGTGGAAGATTATATGACAGATGCATAAGCGTACAAAAGCAGGCACAATGTATGTTTGGCATAAAAAACAACAAAATGTCGCGCACTTTATAAGACACAACAGGTCCGATAAAAGTCGAATCTGCGTGATATGAGATTAATTTGCATCATGGATGCTTTCCTCCCATTCATTTTTTCTCTCTCCCTCTCTCTCTCTTCTCATTTCAGTCCCCGAAGTTCTCGAGTCAGCAGGCGAGCTCTAATACCACTAAGAGAGCTTCTTCTGCCAGCCGACCCAGCTACGAGAAACCACCCTCCAAATTTTAACCTCACCGCTCCTCAGGTCATCCAGCTTATAGCTTTCTTGCCTGACCTTCTTACTATCTCTTCCTTGTTCCCACGCTCTTACCTTCTTCTTGGTGCCGTCCCACTCTGCTACAACGCCTACGTGGTCCGGCTTGCCAACTTCAATAGAGTATTTAGCATGCATGGGCCCATGTTTGCCTTGGAATTTGGCGTTGCGAATAGTAATGATATCGCCAGGACGGATAACATCGTGCTGCTGAGTTGAAGCATTGGCCATGTTGGAGTAGACGAGGGCGCCATATGATCTGGTGCTAATAGGCCATAGGGCTTCGTCCAGAGGTCGAATCATTTCCATAACAAAGCTCTGGGCAGTACCATCACCTACAACCTGGTCTTTCTTTGCCACGGCAGAAGCGGAAATGCGTCGTCCAAAGGTGTCATAAGCCTCCTCCATTTGATCCTGTCGCATAGTCTTGGGGGGCGCCTCATGTCGCTGCTCTAGCTCGACAGATGACAGGTCGTAAGGGTCGTAGTGAGCCGTGACGATGGTTTGCGAATAATCCTGGAACAATATAAAAGTCTCTCGGCTAATAATTGTCTTTTCGCCTTGGTTTGTGGAGGTGGACTCATCGCACTCAAAATAAATATCCTTCCTACCTTGAAGGACAGGAGGAACTTGATTCGACTGCTTCCACCAACCACTTTGGACAGCCAAATCAATATCTCCCGCAATAAAACCAGAGTCCATTGACGGTCGGTGGTGATCAATCGATCTTCTAGCAGCACTCATACTGGGCCTAGCCATATCCACTGATGCCCGTGGGCGCCCACCCAGTGTGGGCGGTGCTCTTCGGTCAGGAGGTGACACGGCTCTAGGCCCCTCAGAAAGCGGTGATGGCTCATCTACAATTGGTGATTCGGGAATAGTATCCGATCTGAGTGCATTCGGATTGGTGTGGAGTGTGGAATCAAGAGCATCTTCTCCTTGCAGCAAAGGCAAAGATAGTTTAGGGGGAGGTGGAGGTGGAGGCGGTAGGAACGGGACAGGCCGAGATAGATCTGTAGACCTTCGCTGGAGCGCTGGAGCCTTTGGCACAGGTGGTGGAGCAGCTCTCGGCGTAGAGGCAAATGGAGCTGGTGGAGGAGCATCTGGTGGCACATCAGTGAATGGTGACTGAAGGGTGTTATCATCCAGGCTAGATTCCCCATCATGTGCTGCTAGGGCATCTTTGTGAGGCACCGACGATGCGATATCGGTATCGTAGTCGCCCTCGTACTCGGTAACCTCTCCAATTTCTTCTCCGGCTTGTGGGGGCCTAGTTGGCGACGCAATCCCAAAATCTACTGTAGATCGTCGGCTCAGAGCACTGGGAGGTGGCGGTGGAGGTGGCGGACGAGATTGCGCTGGAGGAAGCGCCGGAGCAGCTCCCGGAACAGGAGGTGGAGGCCTGCTGGCACGTTTGCTCGTTGGCGACGTTGGCGAGAATGTATCAGGCCGTGGGGATAAAGGCGGTGATCGGGGAGGCAGCGCTGTTTCTAGTGGGCGAGGCGGTTGAGGGGGAGACCTCAGTACTGGGGCAGCCGCCTCATGGTTCTCACGGGCCCCACTAGACAACTCATCATCAGATTCAGAGCCCTCTGTGGCAGATTTAACGGCTGTGGGAACTGAAGGCGGAGGCGGAGGCGATTGAGCTATGGCATATCAATTAGCTTTTTAGACAAACATTCGACCACAACCTTCACATACATCCTGCCGGAACGGGAGGGGGGGGCGGCCGAGCTGCAGCGTGTCAGTTTGTCCACAATCAATCGCGGTCGTGCTTTTTCTGAACATACCCGCTAATGGAACCGGAGGCGCAGCAAAGTCTTCTTCAGGAATAGGGGGTGGTGCCCTTGGTTCCGGAAGGGCTATGAGAGAATATTAGCGAACAGTACATCCAAGTTAATATATCTTAATAAACTCGCCTGCTTCGGTTTGCTCGGGAATAGCCGCAGGAGGAGTTACGTCTCCCTCTTCTTCAAATTTATGTGCTGGTTCAGTTTCAGCTTCATCTGCCTGTGCCCTCTCTTCGGCGGGTTTAACTGGAAGACCCATACCAGGGAGCCTCATCATTATGGGAACAGGAGGAGCATGTGGTGGAGGGGTGACATCCTCCTCTCGCGTAACAGCAGATTTTGCAGGTGGCTTGGGTGCCTTTTTCTTTGGCAAGCCACCTCCTAACGGGGGCGCTGGAGCGCCAAACATGCCATGAAAGCCCATACCACCACTCATCTTTGCCATTCGTGCGCGTAGCTCTTCTCTACGTCTGACTTCGGGATCAACATCTTCCTCTTCCTCTTCCTCTTCTTCTCCCTCCTCCTCTCCCTCTTCTCCTTTTTCCTCCACTGCCTCCTGCGGCGCTGTTACTGGCTGCTCTACATCACCAGTAGGAATCATCATGGTTGGAGCAGTAGACGAGGTGGTCGGTATTTTCGACAGCCGCCGAGAAGCTTGATCATCACCATTCGCTTCTACAACACTGTCCTGGACTTCTTTAGTAGATTCCGCAGTAGCAGGTCTCTCTGTCGCGTTTGGGTCAGGTTGGGGTCGAGGTGGTAGAGGAGCTGATTCAGAAGGAGCATCGTCTATCGAAGTTCTTGCGGCAGTTTCTTCGTTGTCTTTTTGCTCTGGCACTTGAGGAGCTGCGGGAACATCAGATGCTTCTGCAGTTTCACCCGAAGCCTGCGAATCAATGCGCTTCTTAGGTGGCGGCGGTTTCTTAGGCTTCTCTTTCTTTGACAATGCTTCGGCGTGACGTTGCGCCTGCTCCATCTGCTGTTTCTGAAGAAGGGCGATGCGCTCCTTTAAGCTGGTAGGCTTAGGTTGATCTTCCGAATCACCTTCTTTCTGAGGTTCAGATGGAAGCAGTCCGGCCCTTTCGGCTTGTCCCTGATTTTCGGCCACCCGCTCTTTAATTTCAGGATCCTCATCCCGGTGGTAGACCTTGGCTGTGGGAGCTTCGCGAGGAGGAGGAACAAATGCGTTTCGACTGGGAGGTGGTGCCACAAATGGCTTCTTTATGAATCCCGATGCGCCAGCGCCGCTAAGGCCGCTGGGTTTAAAAGGAGCAATTGGAGGTGCGGCTGATTTATTAAACGCTGCAATGCGGTCTTTAAACGAACTAGGCTTCTCGGATACGGGGGGAGGGCCGGCTTTGGGCTTCGGAGCGCTGCCAGCTGGAAATGTTTGAGCGGGGGATTCAGTACGCCTTGGCGAGGTCGGTAGTTGTGCCGGAGCTGGCGCAGGAGCTGATACCGGTGGAGGAGCCGGGGCCGGAGCCGAAGCTGAAGCTGGGGCTGGGACTGCAACAGGTGCAGCGGTGGAAGCAGGAGGCTCTGTCGGGAGAGTATGCTTCACCGGCTCTTCGACTTCTCTCGGCGCATACTCTGAGGCCACATCTTCCGAGGCGGGCGGGGGCGGGGGTGTCGATGGTGCAGCTATGTCCTCGGGAGCAGAAGTCCCCGGAGGAGGAGGAGGAGGAGCGGCTTCCGGTTCATGTTTGAGTTTTCTCATGGGCCGTGGAGGTGCCACGGGTTCAAACTTTTCAACAAAGTTACGGGGGAATATGCCCTCCTTCTTGACACCGTTGTCGTCGACGTACACGCCGCCGTACCAATCCGCGTCATCCTCATCCGTCACAGCAATGACCTGGCCGGCGGGGAAGTTGAGATCATCCTCGTGCGGCGACGAGTATTCGTATAGGGCCTTGACGCGGAACAGGGCTGCCATTGCGGCGGTGTCGTGTCTGCGACAAAAGCAATCTTTCTTGTGGCACAGCTGCCGTGGCCTGGCCAGACCAGAATCTTTGTACTCAGAGTAGTGGAGGAGGTTGTCGTCGTTATGTGGGGCAGTCTAAGAGAACCCGTAGTTCTCTTGGTCAGCCGGTGAGTGGCTAAAACGTGGGGAGAAGATGGGTGAGGGGGGAGGAGATGAACGTCGCGTAATTGAAGTATCCCCAGCTGCTGTTTCAGCCCGTACACAGCACCGAGGTGAGATGAGCCACGAAGTTCTCTCAGCCAGCGGCAGAAATGGGCGTTTGAGGTTTGTAAAGAAAGAAAATGCGCAAGAGGGCTGTGAAACTCGGTGGATCACTGGCTGTAGGCGTCCTGTGAGTGTCGACGTCAGCGCAGCATGACAGGCTGAGGCGAGAACCAAGCAATGACGAGGATGACCAGGAGCCCCCAATGAGCTAACGGCCGCTGGGAGAGAATACAGGCAGTTAGTAGTACCAATGAAAGACTACCTAGGAGGTACCTACACTCCGTAATTGGGTACCTTGCTGGACTATCTCTGTCGCTCTGCTAGTGGATGGGCCGGATGGACAAGTCAGTAAGTGGCGGAGGCGTTTCGGGGGAGACAATAGGAGAAACCGGCGTGAGGCAGTAAAAAGAAGCCACTGGAGCCGTTTGTCGCCTCAGGTACCGAAGATGTGCCGCTTTCGTCACGGTTACAGGTAGCTTAGATCACTACAGGCAATTAAGTACTCCGTACTACCTAGTCAAGTTACATGCAACATGGCAGCTGTATGTCCCATTGATCTCTACCTTGTCCACCCGTTTCAAAGACGAAACAAAACTAATCTCAGCTACCAGATGTTGTAAATGCTATATTTATACCTTACAAGGGGAGCTATATTCCTAGTCTTTGTAATGTAATGACCAGTAGCATCGATTCCGACTGGTTGAGCAAACGACGCCAACTAGAGAGACCATTTGTACTTATTTCTCGGACCTCCGGATTGATTCTTGTCCAAAACAGTCCTCGTACCGAAGCGCTCGGAACTGAAACCACCACGCGGTTGTGGCACATGCGAGTCCGTGAAGCCCTCAAAGTCCAGCCATTAGGTACCCAGGCAGACTAATACCACAAAGGCTGTGCTTCATACCCATGCGCGACTTCAATTATACATTGTACAAGCAGCTTAAGATTGGGTCATCATTAAGCGCATTGATTTCTCTCAATATTTGCGCCACCGGTTGGATGTTTCGTCCGCCGCCCAGCGCCACAGCAAGATAGAAACCCCTCCAGCTCTCCTTATTAGAAGCATGTAGGTACTTAGATCTACCTCTGTACATATTACTGGAGACTTTGTAGAAGCAAGGCACCAAGCAGCTTTTAGCGGGGTAGCAGCATCAACTATTTTGTTTCGTTCCATGGAGAGTCGTTAATAATCGATAAGGCGCGACTTTTTCCACCGCCAGCCTTAGACGCGACAAACGACGACATCTCGACCAATCAAGGCCAACAAAAAATCGAACAGACAGAATCAAAACAGAGGCACATAAGGAAACTTCAGTATCACATGGCCAGCAAAGCCACTCAGCCCAAGGGCATTCTCAAAAAGCCCAGTGAGCTGTCAGAAGACCCCAAGCCCAGCGCGCGCGAAATCGCCATCCATCATGCCAGGCTCCTTGAGCACAGAAAAGATCTAGAAAGTCAGATCCTCGATAGCTTAATCCTTCTATCCGAATATCCGCTCGTCAGAGATCCACCACATAATTCTTCAAATCCTGCACAATCCGATGTTGCAGACTTCAAGGCAAATGTTCGACTTTTCCAGCCATCCGATTATGACGATCTCATCGAAGAGCGAAATGTCAACGGCCTGTGTGGCTATACTTTATGCGCAAAGCCAAGGCGCGAAACGGGTCCTGGCGGAGAATGGAAGCTTACGGGTAGTGGCGAAATTGTCAAACGCAAAGAATTAGAAAAGTGGTGTTCACAGCTGTGTGCGCGGAGAGCTCTCTTCGTCAAGGTTCAGCTCAACGAGACAGCTGCCTGGGAGCGAGCTGGCATCCCTGATATCCAAATTGACCTTTTAGATGAAGATAGATCAACGGAAACGGAGGCAGATCGGACTGCTCGTAAGCTCGGAGAGCTCAAACTCGAAGATCAGCGACAAGCTGCCCGAGACTCGGCATCTCTGGCAATGGAAAGAGGTGATAATAGGATTAGTTCCTCCATTGACAAGGTCAATATTCGGTTGAAGGAGAAAGACGTCCAGGCGCCTTCCGAACTCGCTCCTCCTGCTGAAGCCGACGATTCAGAGGATCATCTACTCATTGACGGCTACAGGGCAAAATTACCGGAGAGGCAAACAAAAGAGGCTAAAGAGTAGGGAGATGAAAAGGGGTGCTTAAGCCAGCGTAAACTTGGCGTTTGGTTGTTAATTCTGGTCATGGCCATATATTGGAAAAAAATACGTGGTTTAGGCATAATGATACCCATGGGTAATTTAAAAAACGGGTATTATAACACGGGATGTGTTACCCGTCCCTGTCCTAAATTTACCGTTTGGGCAGAAGTGGAGGCAATCAGAAGAGCACTCCTGCTCAGAAGCAAACATCTAGCATTCAGTCACATTCACAGCGCGACGAGGAATAGTTTCTTGGCAATCAAGCGTCATCTCGAAATTAATCAGAGAATCGGCGACACCTGTGGGGTGAAAGATCTTTCTTTTTGAGATCTATGCACGCACTACCATCCTGAGACGCCAACCTGCAAAATGTTGCAAAACCAGAGACCCAAATTTTTCCCACATCAGATATTTAGTCGCGACGAGGTCGGTCACCGAATCGGCGTTGACCACGCTCAGGAGCCTGAGCCTGAGAAACGGGAATGACGTTAACGGGGATAGAGTCGAACTGCAGTATGTTAGCTTTAATCTCCTACAGTACCAAGACTTTATGAGGAAAAACACATACGCCAAGGTGCTTGAGCAAGTCCTTGGTCTCGCCATCGACATCCAGTTGGCCAGCCTCGGAGAAGTCGAGGGCGGAAACCTCGGGGACGAACTGATCCTTGCGCTCACGCTCCTCTTCCTGGAGCTTGAAGGAAATACCACGGACAGGTCCTCGCTGAATTCGCTTCATGAGATGGGTAGTGTAACCAGCAATCTGTTAAACAATTACCGCTGTTAGCTAAAGATGGCCTCTTTGAATTTCGGCATCGTCTATCCAACTCAAAGGCAGTCCGTACCTTGTTGCGCAGGCGCTTGGAGGCAATGATGGCAATCTCATCGCAAATGCGCTTGTTGGTCTCAAAGTCGAGAGTGAGACGGGGATAGTACCGCTCAATGATGACCTTGGCGGACTTCTTGACAGTCTTGGTACGAACGCGACCCATTTTGGCGGTATTGACGTGGTGCTGGTGGGTTAGTGAGTTGAAGCGTTGCGTTGCAAAGTTCCAATCACACTGAAAACTTGGTGTTTAGCACTAGCGGGGAGAGCGAATTGATTAGGGCTTGGAAAATCAACACGTGAACAATCATGTGACACCTTTTAACGCTAAAATACTTATCTCATCAAATGATTTAACCGCTTCTAGCAATGTCATATGCCTAATTAGGACTATGCAATTAACTCGTACCAGACACCAGAAACGATGACATCCAGAAATCCGGCAAAATCAGCTTTGCAATGTTATTTCGCCAATTTAGAGCAGTTCAGTTTATAACGAGAGTGATTATAAACCCGGGAACGTGGTTAAATATCATATAAATAACATGTACTGTACTTGCATCAGATACGGAAGCTGAACCAACCAAACGAGTTGCACGCTTCTGCCTCTGATGCTTAATATGTAACATGTTATTAAGTAGCGTCGACTTTTTATATATAATATACATTTTAATCGCTGAAAGAAATATAAGTCTAGATATAGTTATCATCAATACTTCAATACTTTCCTATATACTTAGCAAACCTTCACAAGCTTGCAGCCACGTTGATCCAAATAAATCCTATATCTCTAATGTGGCTTATGCTACCACAAACCCCTTTCATCGCTTACTGCGTCTTCGCAAATCGACTCTTTGATCGAATCCAGGGACCAAACTTGTAAAATACATACGGTACAGTCGTAAACACAACCGCAATAAGACCCAACAGAGTCAACGCCCAATGAACACCAAGATTTTTATACATTGGAAGAGATATTTCAATCATACCTCCTGAAGCAACATACCGCACTAATGTAATCATCGTCAACGCGCTGGCAGCATAAACCTCATACGTATCAATGAGGTACATATATGTCGATACAAAAACGGAAAATATGCCGAACCCAAAAAGTACTGATGCCAAGATGGGCGACCAAATGCTTATGTGAGGGTAAGCTGTCCAACCCATCCAGAAGAAAGAGATTGGAATAGCTGGTGCGCCGATGATGGCATACCAGAGAAAGAATTCAGGGGGTATGCGGCTGTTCTCTCCGGGTTTCGCAGCTTGAAGTTTTGCAATCTCTTGCTTCGCCCACCGGAAGAGTAAAGGAGTAAGAGTTGATGAAGCTAGAACTAGCCCAACACCTATGCCCAAAAACAGTATGCCGGTGATTCCATCAGAGAGATTATACGTTTTTTGAAAGACAAATGCGTAGCCATCTAGAAAGCCAAACAGCATCAGATACACGACCGTTAAATAACCTGTCCACAACATGATTGTTGGCTCCTGTATAGTCATGATAAACGGTCGTTTTACCGCGGTTATCATACGTGCGCGGAAGGTTACGTGCTGTATCTCTGCTGCAGACACATAGCGCTTATCGCCAGTTAGCTGGCGAAGATGGCTAGCTTTCCACTGCAAGAGAATTGGTTCATAAGTTTCGGGCTGAAAGAGGAGTAGTGATAGAAGAAGAGCTCCTGATGCGATGATGGTAATCCATTCGACCCAACGCCATGATAGATAAGATGACTGGGAGATCCAGCCGCCAACAATAGGTCCAATAATAGGTCCCATCAGTCCCACCGCTATTTTGATAGTCATTATTAGATCGATTTATCTGGGACCATATTTGGAAATGCTATTCGACTTACTTGCAAACATCGGGAACGCAATCAGACGGTTCATGGGATCCCACAAGTCACTGATAGTTCCTCCAATAGTAGACAACGGTGACTCTCCAAAGAACCCAGCAAAGAAGCGGCAAACCAGTTGACCTTGTAAAGTTGTCGACAGCCCAGCGCCCATGATGAAGAGCATGTATATCGCCAAGGAACCAAAGTACACAGGATTTCTGCCCACGGTCTCAGACAAAGGACCGGCTATCAGAGCGCCGAAGCCAAAACCTATAAGGAACTATTGAAGCCATGTTAGAAAACCTTTTGTATGAAAAATTATATTTGACATGAATGATTTACTTACCAAGCCCGTTGCGAGAGCCTCGACGACGTCGCTGACTTCAAACTCTGCCGCCGCCCGCGATATGACCGCAGAGTCAATAGAGGCTGCCATACCTACGACAAGGGCAATAATGCCCACGTTAATGGTACAAAATGTTTTCTTGGTGAGAGACCAATTGCGAGGATTGAGTGAATCTTGAGGACCTTCGAAGCCGACAATAAAAACCTTTTTTGAAGCATTCCCATCCGCACCAGAATGCTCTTTCTTGGTAATCCCAGTAAGCACATTGGCAAGATTTGTGCCTACTTTACTAAGATATCCGTCGGTGGTAGTATCGAAGTGTGTGGTATATTCTTCGGTATCGGATGAACCGGAAGAAGGAGCCTCTAAATCAACATTGGCTGGCTGTACGTTTGCTGTTCGATTTCGACTTAATTGAGTTTGTAGGCGACTGCCTAAAGAATGATATTGGCGATAGGCTTGCATGATGGACGGTTTCAATTCTCCAATAAACAAAACAAAATTATTAGGAAAGGGTAAAGATAATGGCCTCAGACAGAACGGGCTAGAGATATTGAACAAATCAATTCCATTGTTCTACTAGATCTATATGTTTATACTTTATACTTCTGATAGATATTTTATATATTACAACCGAAGCGGGTTTTTCATCTGATGTGGAATCATTATCCACGAGCATGTACTTCATATACAATATTACCATTAGCTTACTCGTGAAAACAGCACTCCCTATGTATAGTATTCAAACATGAAGCCCAATATTGTGAAAGCTTTTAATGATGTCGTTTAATTTACCAACGGCCTAGGCTTGGAATGGTAACCGTCAGCGACACCCACAACATGTAAGAATCTTATTGGCTACAGCTCTAGAGGGTTTGACGGGACTTCAGGGATATCTAGAAGAAGATGGTCAACATTTAATAGAGACTATGCCACAAGTAGCAAAGAGTCCCCTTGTTCTAAAGTTCTGTCGGAGAAAAGCCCGGTACTTAGGTAGGGCGAATTCGGCATTCGGAATTATCGTGCTTTACTCTATATTCTTATCCAAAATCGCTGTTTATTCGTCACTTGAATATTTAAGAAATCAATAAGTTGGATGAATAAAGTTTGTTCTAACTGGTAGCTTGTTATTAGTTGTTATAATTCAGACTTGAAGAAGCCAACTGTAGACTTGACTTGACTTGACTCCTGTTAACTCTGTTTACTCTCGACATAACCAGCTAGCCCTAATTCATTGGCTCATTTGGATCCTTTTTTTTAAAAAAAAAAACCTTCGTAAACTTGTCCATACGATCTATCATATGTTCCGCACTTGACTCGGAAATAAGTAAGGGGACACTGACATCATCGGAGTGACTAATAATACTAGGGGGCTTACTTCCAAAGCACAAGGAGATGGAATCAATTTGAAAGTGTTATTCATTGAAATACAGATGGACGTATGGTATCATCTTAGCATACATAAGGAATGAATTTGTATGCAGCATGCTGGAGTTGATATTAGCCGTGTTTAAACTCTTATAATCAAACGTATCCTTGGCCACTGCTTTAATATCTTTAACTGCCTACATGATGATTTTATAATACAATTTTCTAGATAGCTATGATGCCATTATGAGGGCAAAGTTCCATATATTGATCGACGTCGAACGTCACATACTCTCTCTTAAGCCATACATTCAAACTCTTGAGTGAACTAACCCTAATTATAGAATTAGATATGCAAATGAGGCTAGGATATATAAAAGACACGCTGTTCAGTCTTATTTATGTGTTTTTATTTCTTTAATTTATGTAAAGGAATCCAACGCCATGGACAAAAGTGAATTGCTAAATAAGCAATGAATGATCTTCTTTACATTAAAAAAGCTATTATTATACCGTCAAATCGACATTTACTTTCTTAAGGGCTTCTACCGCCCATCCAGGGTATTGTAACTTGTCAGCATAAAGCCACGCAAAGAATTGCCGAATATAGGCGGGAAATCTATCTTCAATAATCGCTTGTCGAATGTCACGCATCAGCTGCAGTTGATACCACACATTGTGAATCGTTAACAAATGCGCGGCTACCGTCTCCTTGGAAGCGTTGTGATGAACAAAGGCTCTTGTGATGCCCATGCCGTCTTCACCCTCTCTACAGCACATGCAGCCACAACCAGGCTCAATAGGCCCAAAGTCGGCGGCGTACTTGGAATTTCGAATGTTCAAGACGCCGTGCTTTGTGACGGCGTTTCCGAACCTTGCTGTTCTTGTTGGCCAGACGCAGTCAAACATGTCCGCTCCGAGGGCAACGCTGACTATCAGGTCTTCTGGGTAACCAATTCCCATGACATACCGGGGTTTAAGATCAGGCAACAGGGCTGTACATGTTTCAACAACACGACAGTAATCTGCCTTTGCCTCTCCTCCACTAAGCCCCCCGATGGCAATTCCAGGCGTATCCCGAGCGACCATCTCCGCACAGCATTCTCGTCGCATTTCAGGATCTAGGCCGCCTTGAATGATGCAAAAAAGATTCTGCCTATTGGGATTTTTGTGAGCAGCAATGCACCTATCCAGCCATCTTACGCTGCGCTCCATGGCCTCCCGCATCCGAGCTTTGTCTGGTGAAGTAGTCACTAAAACATCGTCGAGCTGCATGATAATATCACTGCCTATTGTGTTTTGCAGAGATATGGAGTGCTCTGGGGTGAGTAGCATGGGTGAGCCATCGTGAGGGCTCAAAAAACGAACGCCTTCTTCTGTAATTGTGGCGAGTTTCAAGAGGCTGACCATCTGGAAGCTGTCAAGGACCGTAAGTCGACACTCAAACGTAAGATGAACTCGAAATGATTCTTACCCTCCGCTATCAGTAAGAAGATTATGATTCCATCCTTGCAACTTATGAGCACCGCCGACAGCTTCAAGAATCTCTTGTCCAGGCTTTAATCCAAGATGGTAAGTGTTATTTAGGCACAAACGACAGCCAGTATCCTCCAATTGTTCCGGAGTAAGGCCCTTTAGAGAAGCCTGAGTGGCAACAGGCATAAATATTGGTAGCTGAACTGGCCCATGAGGAAGTGTGAGAATGGAGGCACGAGCTCTAGTTGTCTGGCTTGGAGTTATTAGTTTGTCATCCCTGAAACCATTTTTGAGATTGGGTGATACAGACTGAGCATCGTGCAACAAGTTCAAAAGTCAGAGCTGGAGACGAAGAAACGTTGGACGCCATTCTTTTGACCAATAGCATTATTTTCCAAACTTATTTCTTTCAAACCCCTTGGCTCAGCATAAATAACCAGCCCCTTCTCTGCCTCTTCTTTAGAAGTTTTTTCCCTCTTCCTTTGCTGAAGCTCAATTCTTTTACATGAGATAAAGTACCCTAGAACAAGGTACTTGCAGAATTGAATTTTATGGGGCTAGGAAACGTACTAAGTTACTTAAGATGCGCCACACTTTCAGCCACAGCGAGGGGTACTTTAGCCGGCTCAACATCGGTAAGATGGAAAGCCTCAAGTCTGGCAACGAGAATTTGCATCGGAAATAGGTATAATAGATTACTTTGGTGATAACGACCTCATGCCATTGAGCTTCTCATCGAGCCCCAACAATTAGAATGGGGGCCCGAGCTGTATCGCCCGGGGGGGCATTGTTGAGAACATCTCGATTGTTCTCAATGCCTAAACCCCTTCCCGAACCTCCGTCCACAAACCTTCATATCGGTGATCATAAATCCGCAACAATGACGAGACCATATCCTCAGCACCAGTCCATCGTATCTCCTTTGGCGTCGCGCGAAAAGGGTGATTGGGGACTCAAACGTCCATTTCCGCTCAAATCCACAATGGCTACATCTACGCCCTTTATCCGAGTCAAGCAGGTCGATACTGTTGAGAACGTTACCAACTTTGCATCCGCGGCGGATCATTCTCTATCATTAGAGAAGTTTCAGGAATTACGAGTGGCCATGTCCGTACCATTCAATACCGACAAGAGATCTGATTCTTCTTCCTCTTCCGCGCGGACAGAATTATGGCACAAGTCAGTCTTTGAAGAAGATATGGATTTCACAGACTTCCAACGTGGACGAGGAGATGATCGGCGATGGAAGTTTCAAGGTCCTTGGCTCGCTAGAATGACCGAGGGGGATTTTATCGAATATTTAAACAAAAAAGTCCGCCCAAAGCGAGCGCATTTCCGAGCACTTCTTAAGGAGAAACTAGCTGACGACATCACCACGAGCCAAAACAAGGCCGCAATGGAGGAGGGGAAGGAACCAGTTTCCAAGGTCGAAGCTAAAGATATTTCAGAGGAGCAATTTACAGACTATTTGCGATCACTGCGCAACGACCGAGTTACTTTATATGCACTTGTCTCTAAATTCCTTGACTTGGCACCTCTGGGACAGCCGGTAGGAATCATTCAAACTTTTTGGTCAAATCGAGATAGCCTTGCTCCAGAGAGCCCATATGGCAAATCCGGTCCACCTCCGAGTCACCCCTCTGCAGGTATTAGCTACCTTCGAACAGGCTCCTTTATGGAAAATCACCCTGTTTATGGCCCTCAGGGAAAACGAACTCCGGCGTTGGCACGAGTGGTTTATCCCAAATCTGGCCCTATTTCTCCTAAGCTGGGTGTCGGAGGTTTCGTCGCTGATGCTCCTCCCGGCGATAACGAATTCAATTACAGGACTATGGGACGTGGTGGAAGGATGTCACCCAATAAGACAATGCTAAACGGTATCATGCACCTTGACACAACTACATTTGGTGGTGCCAAGGCCTATGTTGAAGCTACGACCGCCAACGTTGATCCCAGCGGAAAAGTTGTCCTACAACTTCGAGAGACGAGCCCTGAGGCTCAAGTTGTTGTAAGAGAAAGCAAAAGTTTAACTGAAATTTACCACGAAGGTTCGACCAAGAGCCAAATTCCTAATGCATCGAATAACCGACAGTCAACACGCTTCTCTGATGAACGTCGCTTAAACCGTGTTGCCGATGCGATTTTGGAAGGACGTTTGTCGCTTTAAGAAATTCATGAAGAAGTTGTGGAGAACAGTTTTGAGCAATTACAAGCTCGCTCGTCATGCCAGGAACAAAACGGGCTGCGTTCGAAAGTGCTTGACACTGTATGTTGTATGTTATGAAATATTACCAAATTTTACCTTTTGTATCAATCATGTAAAGTAGCAGCAATAAGAGATGAGCATAGATGGATGCTTGATGAGTTCAGAATGCTTCAGTCTGGTCTATTCTATTCCTCCATGTTTAAATAAACCCACCAGCCACCAGTCTTGAGTAAACCAAGACTACCCCTTGATATTTTCACTGACTGCTTTATGATCCACTTTCCTCATAACCCATTGCTAACAGATCGTGTCGCATCTGTAGCATATTTTAAGAAGAGTCTGCTCATGCAGTAGGTAGGAAACCGATATATATATAATGATAAATGATACTCCAAGATGAAGATAAGGACACGCAATCTACCCTGCTAGGATGAAGAATCCGAAAGAAGAATCTTTCTTTAGGCCAAGAACAAATTTGGAAATTGCTTTTCAGAAAGCCAAATCAAGGCTTTCTATGTTTGAGTCTCGCCCCTTTCCCGCTTAGTTTAATCGTAGTAGCTAGGGGAGGCTGCTTGTAGAGATTATTCCTTGGGAATAATGAATAGATATCTATTGCACTCCCTTGTTTAAGACGCCTCTGCTTCTTCTTTTCTCTTTTCGCACTCTTCAAGCTATTTGTCACCACCACCAGGCACGTTACCACCTGTTGCCCCTGTTGATTTGATTGTTCGTTTTATCGTGATCACCCGCTAAGTACCTAGTAAGCTATTAAGATATGAGGCGTGTATCTTCTAATGCATACAGGTAGGGTTCAAATGAGGAGCACTTACCAGACGTTGTGAATGTCTTGATTCATCATTCATCACTGAGTGTTGGTTAGACACGGCGTCTTAATTAGTCTAGTTTATTGAGTGTCTGTGTAGGTACGATTAGGGGCGGTAGGAGGTTTCGTTGTGATGTGTCTGAGGCAGAAAGGGCTTGACCATAGCATAGTCTTTGAAATGTCTCTGTTTTCTTTCCTCGCCGTATCTCCATCTTTTGTTTCATTGCAAGCTACCCTCGATACTACTTTGGTTAATCGTCTGATTGTCTCTTCTCTCAAAAATATACACAAATTCTGTGCACCTCCCAATCGGCCCAGTAGTTGACGTTCTAGTTGATGCTGATGATAGCTCAGTATGCAAGAAAAAAATGGTATGCCACTATTCGCAACTCCTCCTCTTGCCCAGCAGGCAGCCCCTTTAAAAGGCCTCAAGGTCTAACACAGAGAATTATACATCTGGAGACTTTATTAATTAATTCCAAGCTAGTTGCGCCCATGACTTAATAACGAGTCGCAATTTCGTCTGAATACTTCCTATCATATAGATGAGCACTGCTAACTATTATCAAGAAAGGTCAGAGTGGTTCCAATTGGAGCTGATCGTCAAGATAATCTGACCTGATGCAAGCCATGGTAAGACAAGCTAATTCCAAGTCAATCATGCTGTCAAATACTCATGAAAGACAATGAAAGGAGTGGGAACTGAAAGCAGCAGTAAGTACCATAAGCAGATAGCTATTGTATAGAAAAGATATCATCTAGCCTCTTTAGATATTGTGGTAGCTTTATCTTGAGTTATACAGAGGAACGAAACGCCCGATTCTTTAGCAGCGATTAAACAGGCGTAGATATCATTTCAAACTTTCATGTTACTAAAAATTAACCAGCTCATTAACTATAAATCATCTCAACATCTATTTTAATTACCCATCTCGTAGACTCCTCCACTCGCAGGCTGGCCATGCAACTCCTGTCTTATATGCGTATCCCCCACCATCTCTGGCGGCGCCGGCCCTTGAGCCTCATGATAAACTTGCTGCATTTGCGAATAAGGCTGTAGAGGTGGATGTTGTTGTCCAGATACTGCATATCCCGCATATCCGACGGGAGGCTGCTGTTGCGGCCATGATCCGTCATGCAGCTCGGCTGTGTTGGGATATAGGGGAGGTGTTGGTGTAACTGTGCTCTGATATGGTGGTATACTTGAAACGGTTTGTTGAGGGCTATTGGACAGTTCGCTCGGTGTCGATATTTGCGTTGATGTTGCAACTGTATCGGGCTTAAGACCGTCGATAAGTGGCGCGCCTTCAGGACTTTGAATTGGAACTCCTCCAGCGGCGGCAGCAGATGTTGATCCATCCACACCAGTAGAGGCTGCGTCATTGCTCCCCCCTTTCGTCTTGTTGAAGCAGAATTTCCAAAGAGCAACAGCTATGGCAGCTACAGCTACTACAGCGCCAACGACAATACCAGCGATGGCGCCTTTGGAAATTCGCCTCTTGCTAGATTTAGGATGTGACGACGAGCCAGAAGATCCAGAAGATCCTCCTAAGCCCGTCATGCTAGGTGCATTGTTATTGCTGTTCGTAGGAGTGGGAAAAGATCCCTTAAGCACACTTAAACAAAGCTCTTCACCCGCCAATTGTGCTTCTAATCAATCTTGTCAGCTTATACTCTGGTACAAAGTCCTCAAGACCCTGTGTATATATATTCACGGGATATTGGTATATACAGTATAGTCAGTATAGTTCACTTACGGGCAGCCTCAAGGTATCCGCAGGCGCTTTGAACACAAGTGGCGGCGCCATTATTAACGGCGGCCGCATTCTGGCATTCGCATGAGGTATCACCTAATTTGCAATTCGTTGATTTGGTGACGGCAGAGGCGATGCATGAGGTGGCACACGAAGGAATGGTAGGCAGTTGTCGTCGCAATCTCAAATCGCCTACTAAATCTAGAGATGGACCAGGCGTGATGGTTGGAGCAGAGACAAATGGAAGCTCTATGATGGGCGTTGGGAAAACATCGCTTTGGCGAGCTCTGGTGTGTAGGGCCGAGGAAATAGCTGCAAGAAGGAGAGAAGAGATTAATATTGATAGCGAAGTTGGTACATTTCTCATATTCGCCATGGCGATCAAGACCCAAATTCACACAAGCCTCAACGCTTGAACACTTCCTTGTTCTCATACAAGGACGAATTCAGCACAATACGAAAGAGAGAGAAAGTCTGAGAGAGGGCGCCTACATTTCTCTCAACAAACATGGAGTATTCATAAGTATATAGTATATAGTATACTCCGTATATAGGAGCTATTCTGCTTGCCCCGGTTAGGTAGGTACTGGCATACCGATTGATTGTGTGTGGGGGGAGGGAACAGTCTGATAAACATCCAGCATCGTGACCTTGGGCATTAAAGCACAGCCTATACGAGTATTTGTCACTCGCAGGGATCGGGCACTTGTCGTCGCTTCATTCGTATAAGATATGGGCGAGGCATACTTCCTCCTCCTCCACCCCACATACGGAGTTAATGAGAACACCTTCCAGGTGCCAGACTATTAATAGCCAGGTCCGGTTTTGGAAAAGTCGTGTCCATTCATGGAATGACTGCGGTAACAGTTCCGTCTCTAAAAGAGTGTTCATTGGAGATTCATGGCGCTAGATATGGTGTCCTTGTTTTCAGCTGCAGTCCAGAGTAGCAGGGTTCAATTCAGCCTGCAGATTAATATTGAACATAGGATCCACTCGATTGTAACCCAGGCTTTTTGATGGTGTAGAATCGGAGGTTCAAGGTAGGGAGATTAGTAATGAATTTAAGGATTACTCTATACAGCACAAGCAGTAAAATCAAGTTTCCTGGAGTCAAAAACTAGTTGATGAGAATCATCACTCTGAAGAAGAACATGATGGTGATGATGATGATGATGCTGCTGCTGCTGCCGCCGCTGATGAAAACAGAGCCCCGTACTCCATACTCCATAGACGGAGGAACATTAATGGCGGTGATCCATCCATTGTTTAATCCGCCTGGCACCTCTCACCAATGCATGGTTCTGCAGCGCCGTTGCCGTTTTGCCGGAATTGATATTCAGTCAGCCTCATTGGCCCGTTCATTCGACAGGGCTGCCTGGCCAGCAAGCGTACAGTACTCCGTACAAAGAAAGGCCTGTCACAGTTGACAAAGTAAAGTCTGCTAGAATATTAGGCGAATTCAATCGTGAACATGGGAGCAGAAGAAGAAGAAGTTTAAGCCAAGGTGCTTAGAGAGTTGCGAGTCTAAATCTTATGAAGCTTAATAAAATGGATCCTCATGGACCCTAGAAACTGATTCATCATATACTCGGAACCAAGGAGCCAATTACAGCTTCGTGTCACTAATACGCTTACTATGTGATAAGAATATAGTTCCTTTTTACACAAGTTTATAATTAATTCTTATGTTAAGAATAGAATATTACCTTAATTAACTATTGTAGATGTTATAGATTTCCTTCTTAAATCTAGTAGCGGGCAAGTAAAGTAATGTAGCTGAGAGTACGGAGTAGTTACTTGTTGATTCACCTACTCTCGTAGTACCTGGTCAACTGGTGATATCCTCCTCTTGTTATACTGTAAAAGACATCTGCTTCTCGATCTCAGCAATTGCATTATAAGCATTAAAGCTTAATGATAAAATAGAGATTGAATTAATTCATTAACTTTTTTTAATATACCATCAATAAGATATGCAGCATCTAAGGCAAAGTCTCCCAGCTTTAAATAGTGCACCTCCGTTTATCGCACTGTGTACTTTACACTGTACGTCTCTCCTTTATATACCCAAAATTAGAAAATCACCACTTTCACCATACAAGGCAGGTAATCATAGACATTCAACACCCCTATGGTCGACCATGTCCATCTAACCAGACAAAGTCACTATTACTCTGTCATCAATGGTAAAAACTACTTCAAACTACTTCCTTCATCCAATCAACTCAAAGAATCATCTCACGGGCCCCCAAAGACCGCCGAATCGGGCCTAAGAAAGCCGGGGGTGGGGCAGCGATCGACTCTATGAAAAATATGATTCAGTTAGTAATTCTCAATCTCAATGAACATGAACATGAACATAAACAAAACCTTCAATCATAAAATAAACAGTCCATTGTCTTTATGCTCTGTATTCAATATCTAGAGTCCTTCACATTCAGCATACTTTCTGTCTCTTCCGCTATCAATTTCAGCCCGTCTCACTCACAATGGCCTTTACAATGCATTCCCATTCCGGCCAGTTCTGTCCTGGCCATGCTGTCGATCAGCTTGAAGATGTCATTCTCCATGCTATATCTGTTGGATACAAAACCATTGGCCTTACAGAACATATGCCTCGTTATGAGGAACGAGACTTGTATCCTGAAGAGGTATGTCGCACCTGTTCTTAACTTAACATGGGATCTATTTTCATTTATCCGGCGATATAATGAACTCAATATAATCAAATTACCCCTCCATCCCGCAATTTCACATGTCAGCCAAACCTCTCACTCACTCTCTCTCTCACTCTTTCATATATACATACACACATACATACATACACTCAATCAATCAATCAATGATTCAAATGATAAACACAAAATCTAACCTCAGTTCAACTCCCCCAGAAATCAAACCCCAAAGCCTCCCTCCAAGCCCTTCCCCCCCTCCACGAATCCTACCTCCTTGAAGCCCACCGCCTCCAAAAAGCCTACGCCTCCCAAATCAACATCATCATCGGCTTCGAAAGCGAATTCATCCGGCCTTCCTACGGTCCCCTCGTCCAAGCACTCTTCACCGCATCTCCTCACATCGACTACTTCATCGGATCAGTCCACCACGTACACAGC
Source organism: Trichoderma oligosporum (assembly GCA_015266385.1). Taxonomy (NCBI): domain Eukaryota; kingdom Fungi; phylum Ascomycota; class Sordariomycetes; order Hypocreales; family Hypocreaceae; genus Trichoderma; species Trichoderma oligosporum. The sequence continues at coordinate 22,357 of JACBYL010000385.1, read as the reverse complement.
ATCCCCATCGACTACGACAAGGCTCATTACGCCTCTGCCGTAGCAGCCAGCGGAGACTCAGAAGAGCGTCTCTATGAGGATTACTACGACTTGCAGTATGATATGCTCAAGACGCTGAAGCCGAAGATTGTAGGCCACTTTGACCTCATACGGTTAATGAGTGAAGACCCAGGCAGGGATGTGAGGCAATGGAGTGGCGTCTGGCAGAGGATTAGGAGGAATTTGGAATATGCCGTCGAGATAGGGGCTTGGTTGGAGTGCAACACTGCTGCACTTCGAAAGGGTCTTGAGGAACCTTATCCGGGCAGAATTATTTCCGAGGTGAGTCTCTTGCAGTCAGATATTGTGAGAGGAGTTTCCAAGTATCCCAAACTTTTTTTTTTTTTTTTAATATTTATACTGTTGTAGGAATGGCTTCAACTGGGCGGCAAATTCACAATGTCAGATGACAGCCACGGAATAGCTCAAGTCGCTACAAATTACAGCCGAGCACTCACTTTCCTAGAAAGTCTTGGTGTTGAACAAGTCTGGACTTTTCAACGTCAACATCATCCCGATAACGATGAGCTTACCAAGGCGAAGCTTGATGATGTGAGCGTTACTCTAAATGAGTTTCGTCGACAATTCCCTTAAAAGTCATCAATTACATTTCATCATAGATCATGGATAGAATAGAATAGAATAGAATAGTATAGAATAGGACCAAATTAGACGATTTACATTGTACGTGTAAATTATAAATGGAAATAAAGAATACTATCTAAAAAAAATGAGAGAGAGAGAAAATAGTAAATGCAAGGAGATATAGCTTCCGACAAGATTTTTTCTTTTTCTTTGTTTAGGAACGGGTATCATGTAGCGAGGGCAGCCCAGCATCCAAGGCTGGTAGATTGACAGGGTGCATACTAGCTAGAAAAGAGATAATCTGACTATCTCAATAAAAGAAAAAAGAGAGTATAGGCTTCAGTGAGCGCTAAACATTGTAAAGAAAATAAAAAATTGAGAAAAAAGAGGAAAAAAAAAATTCAACTCCTAACCATTCCATATACCATACCATTCCCAACCAAATAACATAAGAAATCTAAACATCTCCATATTGCATTCTCATAGTAACCGTCTATTTCTTTGGTGGAGTTCTAGGAATACTCCGGATAGGACCACTAGGTTTTCTCTGGACCTTGTTCTGGGGCGAGGGGGTTCGCGCTACTGTCTGCTTAGGCGCAAATGGGATACCATTGTTGCTACCATATTGGAAGAGGTTGGCGTTCTTCTTCACAGGGCTAGGTGTGACGACCGGCGTCTTGGCAGAAGGCGTTGGTAAGCTTGGAGGAAGCCACTTCAGCGGTTCCTGAGAAGAAATGGAAACAGGAGGGGGCCCCTCAGGTTGATATGGGACAAAAAAGTCGGCATTCTCGTCCATAGGCTGGACAGCCACTTTGTCAGAGCGAGGAGGGCTCATGCTTGGAACAATCTGTCTCGCCTCGGGAGAAATAGTTCGTGGCGTAAAGTGCTCCAAATTGGGTGTAGATAGTCCACTCTCAGACGTGGTCGACAGCGCCGGCATGTTGCCATCTGGAGATACAGCCTGAGAGGCATTCACCGTGGCCCTGTGGCCGGTGGTGCTGTTGGGTGTTTTGAGACCACCAGAGTCAGCAGATCTGTTGGTTGCCGTGGACGAAGCTCGGTGCTCTCGAGGTGAGTTGGCAGCGGCGGCATTTTCAGCTTCAAGCCGTGCCTTCTCTCGGGCCTCCTTTTGTGACTGAGTAATCAAGTTGATTTTGATCTTCTTGATACCCTTGGTGATTTTATCCATGTCGTCAATAGTAGCGTCCAGCCTTGTCGCTGCAGGTGCTGCAGCTGACCCAGCATAACCCTCCTTTCCGGCCTCAAGCATTGGCGATCTAAGGGCCGGTTCACCATGTGCAGTGGTCGGTCGTATCTTCCTGATAGTGATTCTTCCACCAGAGCCGGAGCTCTGTGTGTGGTTGCCCGCATCTGAAATAGGCCTCCCTCCAATGGCACCCGCCGATGTTGCAGGGCGAAGTGGCATTTCCTCGTTGATGGTTGCGGCACGGGAGACGCTGCGTTGCGTGTTAGGGACAACTGACGATGTACTAAGCCGCCGAGTGTTCTTCTTCGGAGGCAGACCAACAAGGGGCTGTGGGGTCTGACCTCGCGCGGTTGCCTGATTATATCCCTTAGCTATTGCTGTGGTTGAAATATCGGGTATGGTTAATCGCATGCTTACCTTTTCTGCCGCAAGGGTTGAAGTGGCTACAGTCTTTCTTCTGTCTCTCATTTGCCGAGCATGGTTCTCCTCCTGGATAGGATCAATAGCCCTAGGCTTGCGTTCACGAAGCGACATCCTTGACGTTGGTCGATCGAGATCCGGCGTACCAGCCGACTGCCTGTCGCGTCGTACGCGAGCTGTCTCTGGATTCAACTCTTCAGGTGTGCAACTATCAGTTTGGCGGTCCCTTGGTATGAGAAGCTTGGAAAGCTCGCTGGCAGCGATCATCCACGAAACGTCGGGAGGTGAGGGAGACGGGGACCGGCTGGTAACAGTAGACCTATTGGCAAGAGTCGACATGCTTCGCCGTAGCTTGAGAGGATCTACAGCCCTTGCTGTAGAAGCTTGAGTTGGTGTAGAGTAGGTGGGAGGGCTAACCGTACGCGGTTTCTTGGGTGTGAGATCGGGAAGTGCTATTGTGGCTTCCAACTTCTCAAGCTGAGAAGCCGTCCACCATGTAGCATCGTACGGGTTGAGGGAAGCTAGCGAATGTGCGATCGGTTCATCATCCTCATAGTAGGCACCATGAGTGAAAGAAAGTCCACCCTGGTGAGGCAGATTTTGTTTTCCAACCAGACCGCTAAGATGGCTGAAGATGCCCGAAGTCAAAGCTCTGTTGCTGTAGCCACCCTCCAAGACACTGACGATCCGGCCGTCGACACAGAGGCCTTCTTCTGCAGCAAGCTGAACGATGTCTTGTGTGAGTCGTGCATAGAACTCCGTCGGCACATTCACCTTGTGACGTTGCATTCCCGCGCTCTCCCATTCACTCGCATCGAAGCCAGCAGATAGGAAGATGACGGCTCGCGGGTTAACCCCGGCCTCCTCCAGCTTCTCCGCCTGAGCTCTCAGATAGCTACGGGCCTTATCGAGGAGTACAATGTATTTAGTTTCGTAAATATCCCAAAAGTCCTCGACTGTTTTCCATGGCTGGAGGTGCACATTCCAAACATTTTGCCCGTGCGCATTCTCGATGCAAATGCTCGCATTCTTAATCTTGTCATCATCGCCGTTTTCGCAGGGATATGAATTGATGTCGTGCAAGCTAAAGTAACCGATAGACGTCTTTTTCCAGGCGGCGTGGCTCTTCGTGGCGCTCATCGATCGAGAGTTGTGCGCCCAGGCGATGGCCTGAGACCCATCTCCATGATGCAAATCAAAGTCGATGATGGCAGCGTGTGTAAGGCCATGACTGAGAATGCCATGCATAATCCCAACATGAACATTGTTCACCCAACAGAACCCAGAGGGGAGATTGGCAGAACAATGGTGTCCGGGAGGCCGAACCGCAACAAAAGCACGCCGAGGCCCAGCAGAGAAGACGGCATCCACGCCCTCGCACACAGCGCCCAGGGCACCTTCAATTGCATCCAGGGACTCGGGACAAAGGTACAAATCGCCCTCATGAAGCTTTTCCGGTGTCGCGTGATCAGGACCTCGGGTCACGGATGGCCTCTGCAGCTCTTTTCCTCCTCGAGCCAACACCGCCTCGGCGGATTCGCACATAGTTCTGAACTCCTCCATCCATTTAGTCCCATGCACATTGGTAACCGCAGGAGACAGCAGCGGCAGTCTCCGATCAGTCTTGTGAATGCGAAAGGGGATGCCCGGCAACATGTGCACATTCTGCTTTACCTGAATAGGCAAAGCACCCTCGTTATGACGCTCACCAAGACGTACATAAGCTGTGGACACTCCCAGGACGCTGGCCTTGATTCGCTCGGGCCGCTCCACAATCGTGCTTAATGCAGTCTTGGAGGTGCGTGGGCGAGAGAATCGGTGACCATAGACGGCATCGTTGAGAATAACAATTGTTTCGGTGTAGAGCGTAGAGACGGGGCCATGATGAGCTTCAAGCTCGTCCTTGAAGTGGCTTCTCGCTAAAGAATTGGCCGTCACGGGCGGACGCCACTCAGGTTCACTCGGCGCGCCAAAAGATGACCTCAATCCCGGTGATACAACCTGCCCCAAGCTCGATCGTCTTGAAAGAGACCGCGAAGGGCCAACGCCGTTCGCCGAGTGCAGGGAGTTCATCGAGGCTTTGCGAACGAGGGGCGGGGTTCCAGCTCGCGACCCTCTGCCTGAGGGACTGAGAGACGGAGTGCGTCTGGAAGAAGGAGAAGCATGGCGAGAAGGGGGGTTTAAAGGCGACAATGGAGATGGAGAAGGAGAGGTTGATAATCCGGGGGATCGTGGGCCACGTTGGTGGGCGAGTGACAGCTGGCTCAGTGATTGTGATAGGCCTACGTCGTCTTCCCTGGTGTTTGTAGCTGCACGCCGTGGCGGCCCTGTATTGGGCGGAGACGACATTTTGGGCATTGAGCTTATACGTTTCACGGCCAGTCCAGTGGGTTGCAGCGAGGCGACATGCGTCAGGAACACTCCGAAGAAGCCCTGACAGACAGAGGTGGAGAGTCTTTTTTTCTTTTTTTTCTTTTTTTTCTTTTTGGTTGCTGTTTCGGTTTGGTTTGGTTTGGTATGTCTTGTCTTGTCTTGTCTTGTCTTGGTTTGTTTTTCTTTGGTCAAGTCGGCACGAATTTGGAGTTTAATGACATGCCCGCCGCTGACGCTGGCAGAACCGAGTATGTAATTTCAATCGTTGCCATCGTCATAGCCACTTCGCTTCCCCTAATTCCCTTAATTCGCGTCTATTATGTCTTGCCTGCCTACTACCTGGGTAGGTACTCCGTACCAAAGCGCGAACTACCCACGATCACGTGCTGGCCTACAAAATTAGGGGGCGCGCTCAATCATAAACATAACAAACCCTTCCGGTGGCTCCAACTTTGCCTCTTGAGTCGGGCACCACAGCATTGACGCTGAGACAACATGGCTTCTCACTGTACAAGTATGTGCATCTTCCCATTTGTTTGGTGTTTTCGAGAGACTCTAGGGGGGCAGTTTGCATCCGAAACGGCAGGTATTGCTGCACAGTGGAGTAAAAGCTCTCTACTCCTTATACCTGCTTACAGCCTACATGGACATTTATGCAATGCAGGCCAGCAAAAGAGCAGAATAGACCAAACAAAGTCCCTGAGCGCGTTTGGCTCAGTGGATGCTTTCGGATGCCATGACATCAGCTAACCACTAAAGGCAGAGAGGGCTCGCCCACTGTATCCATTAACTGCATCCGCTAGGGGCGACTTGCAGCAGTGGACCTTCTACCTAGGCAGGAATACATATTGCTTTGTACGTGGCTTCACTACACAAGACGCCTTGGTTTCGGCAACACGACGATTCGTCCTCCAGTGGCCTTTGCATTGCATGGAAATCAAGTACGTTAGTATTTGATTACACTTCGTATACAAAGTACGGCCGAGAGGTCAGATTATCAGGTGCATGTATGGAGTACGCAGTATAAAATAGCAATAGGCATTACGTATATGAGCATAATGAGCATAACCAGGAACCGTTGCCTCCGACTAACGGCTGCAAGCGATGAGATACTCTCCGGCTTATCCAAGCTTATAATCGGCTGAACCGGGAGTTCATATTGCTGGACATGGCATGGACGGAGTAGCTCTGGCAGGTGTTGATGCCTAGTGGTCTTGTGAGGGTCACAGGAATGCAGAGAGGTATTGATTGTATTAAAAGAATCTCATCGCACCTTGAGTACGAGTAAGTATGTATGGATGTAACATTTCTTGTCGCCCTGTGGTCATTAAATTAAGGGGTTAATTAAGTACTACATACATACGACGTACAAGCATATACGGAGTATATATGTGCATATATATCTAGCTCGCAGCGGAAATAAAATAGATTAACAGTCACCAGTTAGGCTTCCAAGGGTTTGCTAAGCAAGACAATCAATTCAAGAAAATCAACCTAGTCTAACTATATAATGCCTATTAGATGCCAATTGTGACGCAAGAAATTTACAAAGCGGATGTCTCTTAGGTCAGTTACACATCAGCACATATATGAATAGCATTTGGTTATAGGGTAAGCAGTCTCTCAGGCACATTAGTATTAGTATTCAATAGCTTAGCTAAATTCGGGCCTTTTGTGTGGGTACCAACAATGCTTTATCTGAATATTCATATTTCTACTCCGTATACTCCGTAAACTCACTATAATATAGCGCTAGATCCACTGTAATAGAGCGAATATTTACTATAAATTAGCGCTTTATTCTATACTATAACAAATAGTTTGTGTATCCCTTGACTGCGTAGGAGCTTCTAAACCGCCCCCCCTGCGTTCTCTAGATGCATATAGACAGTCTTTTCAAGAGCTATATTTCGCATCAATGATGAGTCTTAGGAATTGAAATATATATTGGAATGAAGAATAGCTTGTTTGGCTTGTCTATCTACAATTATTAATTTTGCATCTCCAAAGCCCACCTACAACTTGTCGATATCCCTAATATTTTACAGAGTAAGAACGATAACTGATATTTATAATGGTCCCGATTTAGTAGGATATTTCTTCATGTTATTAGAATCTGTACGGGGTTTGTCGCATTAGCTGCTCTATGTCTTTGGCTAAAGTAAGTATAAACATGGGCTTATTAATTGAGTCTTCCTATTTGCACCGTAACGTATTCCTATTTGAACCGTAGTGGTCCACATTGCAAGCTAGAGTTACCCCTTTAATCGCAATTGCCACACCCGCACACTAAAATACAGTATGACACACTGGGAAGGAAGATCACCATACAAAATTACACATTACAGCACTATAGACTATCAATCGCCGCCAATTCGTTTAGAAATAACAATTCCAGCCCTTCCAATCAAGATAAATACACTTCTCATAGTCTAGCTAGTTCGTCAGCCTCATCGTCGTCCTCTATTTGAGTGGCTGGGATGACGATGACGTCCTCGGCCTCAGACTCCATCACAGCCTCTGTCTCGTCATCTATATTAAAGGCAGCAGCGGCGGCTATCGCAGCCAGCCTCGTTGTAGCAGAGGCGCCGGCTCGTCTTTGAGAACGTCCCCTTGTGGTTCTTTCAACCCGCATATTTGGCTGTAACCGGGAACCTCTCGCCGACTGTAACGGGGCTGCCCGGGCGCGGCCGCGGCTGCGGCTCTGTGACGGCCTCTGTAATGGCCTTTGCGAGTCTTCAACTTCAAATTGTGATAGATTGCGGCGTGCGCTTGGATTCGCGCGGCGCTCAAGGCGATGTGACCGTGTAGTCTACTATAGCTGCCTTAGCCTCTTTAGCTGCATTGACTATGATATCTCCTCCTGCTAGGCATCATCTTGGCTATCGGCGGCCCTCAGTGCTGACGGTACAGTCATTCTCTCATTATTTGCAAGCCGCAGTCGGCCACGGAGGTTTTGGACAATGTCAGGATCGCAAATTCAAAGCAAAGGCTCGTCGATATCCTAGCATCACATAGTTAGTAGCTTTCCCCTAGAAAAACAAGAGAAAATGTACTAGAGGCTTAACTAGCCACTATCGCAGGTGGATATTGTCTTTGCTAAAGGCCTCGCCGGCGTTAAGCTTCTCAAAGATCATATAGCTACAAGGAAGCGCGTACTACTGTATAAAGCTGCCGGTGTAGGGAGGAAGTGGCGGAGGCATTAGGGCAAGGCTCGAGGGCATCGCGGCCACGGCCAGGCGATGCTGTTGCGAGAGGAGGTTAATGGCAATGTAGCCAACGGTCATTAGGATGTTGCCCAGCCAGTGCTGCTGCTGGATAAAGCGCTGCCGCAGCCGCTGCTGCATCTTGGCCGCCTTCTCCTCATAATCCCTCTCCTTCTTCTTCAACATCAAGCAGATCGCATTGTAAAGGTAGAGGAGGTCGCTCGTGCCTGTAATGAGGAAGGACTTTACATCCTTGTGTACTGTTTCCACGGGACTGTTGACACATTGGCCAAAGTTGCGATATCTCTTAATGAAGCAGCGCGCCCACTGCTCGCAGTACAGCATATATTCCTTTGAAATATACCATAGGATGTAGCCTTGCGTTGAATTATATATAAGCCTTATCTTATACTATGCTAACTCAAAAGCTTCTTCATCTTCGGCGTAGATAACCTGCTTCCAGGCGCGGAACATCCCCTCGCAAATCAAAGGATCGGCGGCAGGCAGCGAGGCGGCATCGCCATTCTCAGCGGCCTCTTGCTCAGCAGCGCGGGCAGCAAGGTCGTCGTCAACGGCGTCAGTGCCGGCTTGTGCGTTAAAGAGGTCGTCGTCGCCATCAGCGGCCTCAGACTCTTCGTCGTCGTCGTCGTTGCCTTTCTCATCCTTCCACTTCAATCGAATTCATGCCCTGACGTTAGCGTTGATATAGTACACACACAGTTGCTGCTGGGTATTAGGGAAGACCGATTTAAGGGCATTTTTTAACGCTAACTCCTTGTCTATGATCATTACAGTTGGCGCCAGCACGAGAAGGTCTTGACGAAGGTCCTCAAGCCGTTGACAAAGCCATAGAAAGCCGTCTTCTTTCTCTATATTAATGAGGCCAAAGGCGAAGTTAGCCACCGACTTCTAGTCCATGACGCCTATAACCTCAAAGAGATACATATAGAAGCGGTTCGTTTTGTACGTGTTATCTAGGCCGAGGACTTCAGGGAACTGGCGCCACATCTTCTCTAACCAAGGATAGGTCCACAGAACACCCTCGACCTTGTTGTTGGCGTCAAGCTTGATGTAATGACAAAGGTTGTTATCTTAAAGTTGCTTAATCCAGGCCTGGGTGGCCGACAAGCCGTTGAGTCCCTCGATCCGGATCTTCTGCCTGTCGTTATAGATGTCTGACTGACGAAAGAACGTAGGTTCAGCGGCGCTGGAGTCTCTCATAATCTCCAACATCTCGCGCGCAGGAAGGGCCCGGTGCTTGGCCAGATCTCGCTCTTGCTGCTGCTGGGCTAGGGTCCGCCGGCGATGCATATTGTGTGCCGACGGATGAGTTGAAGGATCGTGATTGTATTTAGCACAGGTGACGCGATAGGACCACTTCTAGTTGGCGCTTTTAGTCGCTGATGCCGTAATCTTGTAGGGGCATTCTATTCGCTGGCTTGACGAGGATCGGATTCCTTTACTTGTTCTGGGCGGACGACCGGCGCGGTCATAGACAAGGGCACGATAGGTGAGGACTCTCTCGCCGTTGATCATCTATGGGTTTGAACTTCGTTCAGTCCGAAGAGCGGCACCGTTCTTACGGTGGAAGGTCTGCAAGAAGGCTAGAAGCTCGTCATACATGTCGTACAGCTCTGAGAGCGGCGGCGATGGAATCTTCGGCTCTAACGCAGTCTCTAACGCGATTTCTACAGCCTCTGCGGTCTCCTCGGCCTCTAAGGCTTCTAACACAATCTCCTCGGCCTCTAAGGCTTCTAACACAATCTCCTCGGCCTCTGCAGCCTCTGCGGTCTCCTCGACTTGCCACAGCGACCCCATCGCGTATATAGGCAGCTGCAATGGCCTCTCGGTGTATAGAGGCGGCGGCGATGGCGTTTCTTCTCAAGGCATCATCGCCAGATCTCTATTGTCTTCATCGGCAAATTGATGGATTGATGGCCACTCTAGGGCATTAAAGTCATCGTCATTGAAGTTAAAGTCGTTGAAGTCGTCCACTTCAGCAGCCGCGGCCGCAGCCTCTGCCGGCGCCGGCGCGTCTGACGCCGCCGGCGTGTATAATGAGAAGAAGTCCTGGATCTCGTTAAAGCCAGCGCCAATTGATATCTCGGAGGAGAGCGGCGGATTGAGAATCCTATCGCCAAGGAGGGCGTCATCGTCGGCGGGAGGCATCGCGATATCTTCAACTTCGATATCTTCAACTTGGTCTTGTGTAGAGTTTTCAAGTACGTGATGTTCCAGGGCGCCGCACTGTAATTTGGTGGGGATTGATAGGATCGGTGGTGTGTGCGCATCAATTTTAGTACGGGCACGGACCACTACGGTTCAAATAGGAATACGTTACGGTGCAAATAGGAAGACTCTATTAATTTGACCTCGTGCAGTGAATATGGGAGTTCCCCAAGGGCTGTTTAATCTAGGTCATGAGGCCATTTCCCATAGATAAAACACCTTTGTTGTAACGTTGAGGTCATTTGAAGCGAAAACTTGCTTTAATTCTTTTTAGACCCTGGAAACAACACCCTTTGCTCTACTAATACCCGCTATGCTCCGTACATTGTGTGGCATTCCGATGGCCTATCGTCCTGAACCGATCAAGGCATTGTAAGAGGGGGCACATGATATGACCACCCAAGATACGGAATATACAGTAATGAATTCGTTGCGTAACAAGGAATTGAAAATTAAGGTTGCAGCACTAGCATACCGCTGGTCGCTTAAATCGGGACGCCGGTATAGGCTCACCTGTAAAGACGCCATCACAGAGCTTTGAAGCCATCGTTGAGCATCGTCCTCGGACTCTCTCAGACACAGATGGAATCCTCAACAGCCAACTAAATCTAGCTTTGCATTAAGCATGCTGCATGAATGTTGCAATGGAATAATAGGTTTTCTTTTCTTGTCCTTTCTTCTCCGTTCTGCCTTTCCATTCTTTCCTTTCCTTTCCTTTGTCTCCACCACCGCTACGCCACTCCAAACAGATTCAGCCGCTCCAACTGCCAAGTCAATAGCGTATATGCATGTGCTCACAACGCATCGCCTTCTCGTACTTGGTGGCACTCGCTGTCAACGCCTGATTTACAAGCATGTATTTGTTTAAGTTCTAGATTAAGCGGCAAACGGAGGAAAGCCTCTCGCATGACCACTGCTATCAAGGCACATCATCCGCAACTCAAGTCGATAACCTGCCTGTTGCCACTTGCGATATAGGTTTTCCCCTACCATCTCAGTTTAAATTATTATCATGCTGCAAGAAAAAGCCCAGCCATCTCGGTGATAATATCAATTTCTTCCCAATATGTACACACAAAGTAGCACCATTCAATGGTTGATTGGATCCTTCTCATTTGCCCCATTCCCTGCCGTTACTAGCCCCAACGCTTCTCCTTGGTTGCTTGGCTATCGGTTCAGCCGCACGGGGAAATACGCCTTGATAATTGGACGTTGTGCAACAAGCAGCAGCAAACAACATGAGGAAAAAAAAAAAAAAGCAAGTCCCTCTGCCTGCTCCTCTGCGTCGCTTAGTCTGCATAATGATCCCAGGTCTGCGCCTCTTCCACTCCCGTGATGAGATAGTTCGTAGATCTAGTGGCGGCGGAAGCTGTTTGTTGAAAATGGGGCGGCTCCCCTTAGATGTAGAAGCTTGGGAAAAGAAAAAGAGCTTTGTATCCCTCGGTATCTCCAGTTTGTGTGATTTTCTAGCTGTTTGTATTATTTACCGAGCAGCTTGTCTTCTTTCCCTCATGAGAAATGGCTCTTACTCTGCTCCTATCCTTGTTGGCAGGCGGCGTGGCTGCGCAACATATGACCCTGCCTATCGTTAATAACGATGAGGTTGTAAAGGCACTTAACCCAACTGACCCAGGATACCAGATTTGTACTGCGGCAGCTGGCTTCCTCTCATCATGTGTAGCAGATGCTGGAGGATCTGCCGCTCTGTCCAGTGCAGATCCAGCCTCGCTCGCGGCATGCGCTTGTTGTATAGGGACGACTGATGTAGCTGTGGTTTACAGCACTTGCGCTGATTATCTTGGTTCTGAAGCACCACAATTAGGCTCTCAGATATCTGGTGTGTATACGTTGATGATGCTGCTGTGCACCTATTTCATTGAGTATCTTCTAATAAACTACTAGCCTATGAGTATCTCTACACAGTTTGCGGAGGCAACTCAAATATTTGCATCGGAGTTACCGCAAGCGCTACAGAAAGCTCAGAGCCTTCGGCGACTGGACAGTCCTCCCGTATTATTTCAGCTTCGTCGCCTCGCATAACATCGTCCTCTCCTTCACCGGCATCCTCACCAAGCAAAATCCCAGGGGCAACATCACGCGTAACAGCACAGGGTTCGAACCCCGAGTCGACCGGATCTGCCACAGGGTCCAGGTCTGGCAGATCATCCGGGAGTGCATCCGGTAGTTCATCTGGAGCCTCTGTGACACTTGCATCTGCATGTGTACAAATGGTTGACATCTTTGCGGAATGTACTAAGGCGACGCCTGGCTTTACAGATATGCCATATGGAGAGCAGGCTTACTGCTATTGGTACGGCCACATTATCCTCAACTTCTCTGGAACTAAGACTGACATGATATATAGTTGTCGAACTGCTCTTGGTGGCCAAGTTACCTGGACTGATGAAATTGACACATATGCTTCAACCTGCCTTGACTGGGCAGTCACCGGGGACCCCAATACCGCTTACCAAGGTTCGCTAATCCTCCTCTGCTTGTTAAATAAACGTATTAGCTAATGTCAATAAAGTGGCCAAAACATTTGCTACGTTTTGCGATGTCTTCAGCGATGCATGCTCTGTCACGACGACTTCCCCTACAGGCAGTTCCTCCCCCCCAGGCGCAACGACGGACGCAGGTGCCACGACTACTGCCGATGGTCCAGTTACTGTCACTGTAGCACCAGGGTCTACTACTACGACGTCAAGCAATGCTGTTCCGAACATTCGTATAGGATTCGCTGCTGGTGTTGCTGTTGCTGTTGCTGGCTTTGCCGTGATGCTGTGAGAGTTATGGTGCGTACATCTGAGGAGTGGAATAATTGATATATCAACATATCTATCCTTACGTCGAGTATATATGTGATTATTTTATATACGTATTAGAAATACTAGGGTGGTCTTTTAAAAACAACCCAATCCTCATGCTACATAGCTCTATATAGCACGGGGGGCACGAAAACGTTTATTAATAAGGAAAAAAAAGAAGGATATATTAAGGCCCTACTAATTTATATAGCAATAATGAAGTTAAAATTATGAAATAAAAAAAGTATATAATAAAATATAAATAATTATTATTATGTAGGTTTTATACTATAAATGTAAAGCATTTTTCCTAGTTAACGTGCTCTCTATGCTATATAGAGTTAGCATAGGGATTGGGTTGATAGACTATATATAGAAATAAGGAATCCTAAATAGTGAAGGACATAATTACCATTGAGATAGCTATTATTGCTGGAGTCAATCAATCCACTAATATCAACGTAATGCTGCTGTCTTTACACTAGCTGAGAGTAGCTGCTTTATACGTGTTGCGGACTCAGACGAAGAGACAGTGTGAATGAAAATTGCTGTCACCTTTTTTTTTATCAGCCACTTGGAGCGGTCGATACGCTCCTGCTGTATCACCTCCAGTCCTCGGCCGCTTTTTTATCTCGCAATAATTAAATATTTTATATTATGTGTCTGGGATAGAGTCGCTTATTGGTCGACAGGAAGGCCAAGTTTATTCTAAAGACTCTACTATCGGGGAAGCTGGAGCCATTTCCGCATTTATGGGCTTCAACCATATCAACGTTAGCACGCCGCCGCACAAGATCCGCAGCTCTCGATTCGCGACGCGTCTGTTTGAATCCTTCAGTAAAGTCAAGCCATTAGATCTTACAGAGCTCTGTTTTAGTGCTCAGAATTGATTAAGAGGCAATTTTTCACCAAGACTTTCACCATGGGTTTTCTGCTATGCGATTTCGAGTGTGTCAATTGCAATGGCCACTTGGGTACTCTGATAAATGCCTGGACACGCCACGGTCCAAATCATCTCACGCTCGCACCCCCTTTTAAACTTAATGGATCTTGGAAAACGTCCGGGTTTGTTTCTTCTGAGGTTACTTCAGGCCCATTTGCGGATTCGTAGGTCTCTCTGATGTTGACACTCCTTTTTTTTTTTTTCCCCATCCCAAAACGCTCACGTTTGACAGTACAATGGAGCCTTTTCAGTGCATACTATGTAATAAGATTTTAGGTGGAATGTGTGTCGAATCACAGATGGAAACGAGTTTAGTCAGGTAAGTTGTTTAAGAGCTGTCCATCGTACAGGTGTGGCAGATATCTAAATAGCTCTGTACACAGCGGCCATCTTGTCATTCTCCAATCTTCGATAGTTTTACGGCTGGCATCGGATCCGCATATCATCATAGAGTTCAATGTTACAACAGATATCAGTTCTGGTGATAGATATAAATCTGGCTTCGCCGCACGGAATTTGACGCGAGGAGTACGCAATGCAGATTTAGCAGCTGAAACTACCAGGCTCGCAAAGTCCGAGTTGGATACTCCAGAACGGCGGATCCAGAATTCTCTTGCGACAGCAGACAAGAGAAACGTTGGAGGGAGCAACGCGATTAGCAGAAATCAGAAGCAGACACGCCTGGAAGCTAAGCCGATTGATGACAAGCAGAGTGAGAATGACGGAGCAAGGGATGAGCTCGAACTGCTCCGATATGAGATTATTGGTCTACATAAGCAACTGACCGAAATGCAGAATGGGTATCAGAAAAAGAGTCAAAAAGCAGAGGCCGATATAATGCATCTCAGGCAGGAGCTAGATGATACAGTTGCTGGATTTCAGGAGTGCCAAGCTGAAGTCGTGACACTCAGACTGCAAGTTAAGCAGTTAAGAGAAAGCCAAACAAGACAGCAATCTTCCACTCAGTATGATATTCTTGGCGGCGTAACTGGTGAATCCACGGCCCATGTTCCGATGGCTACCGAACAATGCCAAAAGCCGAGCACATGGAGACTACGGCCAAAGGAAACTACGGCGGACAGAAGCGCCGATTCTATTATCGAAACTCCGCCCACAAAACGTGTGGCCGTGTCGCCGCCACGGGGTCAGGAAGCCGCAGCACGAAAGGAGAAGAAGCAGAGGAAGAGGCGAGGTATGTCGAAGTCAGATCAGCAGTCTACAGCGCTGGAAAAAGAGACTGCTAAGCCATATGGGGGCTCTCCGGATGCTGCGACGACCTCGGACGATATCTATAGTCTGGATTGCATACTTGATCGACGACTCAAGACATACTTTTACGTACGCTGGGCCGAGGATGGTAGCGAGAGTTGGGAATTGAGGGGAAACATACTCGACAAGCAGATGCTTCGTGATTTTGAGGCCAGTTATGAAGGCCTAGATGAAGGTATTGACGTATTGGAAATAAAGGAAAATACGAATGGTAAGCGGTGGTATAAAGTGCGCTGGAAGAATGGACACCTGAATTGGCCGGAATGGGTGAATGAAGATCTCTTGAGCCCACTGTGTCTTAAGAGGATCAGAGCATAGACATAGACAGCTTTGTGAGGACTATGTGTGAGCTGCACACGTCAAGGTAAAGTACGTGCAGTCGTATATTACAAGTACAGGAAATAGGCTCAGGGCGACGGCATTCTCATTAGTCCGCTGTTCATTGACACCAGGCTCATCAGATATAAGGCAATTCATTACAATAAATACATGCAACAGAAAATGATAATTAATAAGAGAAAGGCAAAGTTGAACGCCGATTCAGTCAGGAGCAGTGAATACGCTCCGTGTATTAAGAAGCCATAAAGCAGGGTGGTGAGCTGCCTGAAGTAGTGTAGATGACTTGTGATGCACATTGAAGGAGCTCGTTTGGCTTTGAAAATTCACTTCAACTCCAAGGCAGATGAAATGATTGATTGCTCATAGACGAGCAACCTCCTGGTCATAATTTGCTTTCATTGGCTGAAATATCGTCTTGATTTTCTAAATACGACTCTACATACTGGAACGCAAAGCAAGTAAGGAAAAAAAAAAAAAAAAGAACACTGCCTTTCATAGCACTAAGCTCGCCCCTATTATAGTCGTTTATTTAATAAAAACTTGACTGCTTCTCATTCGAGCCATCTGTATATCGCTAGTCATATGTTTCCTCGTATTCTTCTTCGTACTCCTCTCTGGCCTCGGCTAACTCCTCATAGTCACTGCTGCTGGCACTCGAATCCCGAGCATCGGCTAGGGCCTCTTCGTACTCTTCTCGAGCTTCTTCGACTGACTCCCGGTCACTCTCAGACACATAATTACCTTCTGCATCTCTCGAGGGCAGAACTTCTGGCGGTCCGCCCACATAGTAAGGGTCGTTGTTGTACTCGTTGATGATGATGGTCTGTGATTGTGGCTGTTGATCATACTCTTCACGCCTCTCTTCCTCACGCCTCTCTTCCTCACGCCTCTCTTCCTCACGCCTCTCCTCACGTCTCTCCTCATCGCTGCTATCATCTTCTAGGACATGATGCAATATGGCACCACCCACAAGACCGGCGGCGACACCGCCGGCAGCACCGAGTAACAAGCCGCTTTTGCCAGACGACTTCTTCTCTTCACTGCGATGTTCTTCGCCATAGCTACTATATCCTCCCGCGGGAGCTCCGTAGCTAGAAGAAGGAGGAGGACCTGGCGGGGCGCCATAGCCAGCAGAGGGAGGCGGACCTGGTGGAGCGCTGTAAGAAGCTGAAGGAGGGGGCCCTGGAGGAGCTGAATAGCCTCCTTGCGTATGTCCGTAAGGCACTGATGGAGGATATGGCGAAGGGCCACCACTGCCACGTGATTCTTCGCTGGGATATGTGTCCATGGGAGGTCGCGGAGCAATATATCCGGGGGCCTCCCACTGCGTCACCCCAGTTTCTTTATTTGCATAGTACCATCGTTGGCGGCTCTGGTCAAAGAGAGGAGTCCATCCTTGAGGCAGAGGCGGCTTGTCGGACGGCGGTTGGTATGTCGGTTGAGGAGGAGAGGCGTAGAACTGGGCAGGAGGGGATCCGCCTTGATTGGAAGCATGATATCCATATTGGCCTGTTGAGTCTAGGAGCTGAAATTAGCTACTCAATAATTCTGTAAGCGTAGTGAGGTGTTTTGCTGGAGCCTACTTGGTGGGGGAGGAGACTGATAGGACTGCGAGCTTGGCCGATCACCTCCAATGCCGAGCTCACCAAATTGGTTTGTGAGATTGCCCACGTAAGACATGATGGAAATAGCGCAAAGTGGCTGTTGGCAATATGTCGTGGGAATATTAGTTGTATGCAGTATAGGTAGAGACCAGGTAGAGAGAGATGGACTGTTTGAAAGGCCTAACGATGTCCCCTCTATGGATACCTTATTGATCTGCCTACCTTCGGAAGTGTTGTATGTAAGTCAAAGGACAACCTCACGGAGAAAAGGAAAAAGAAGGCGGTGCGGAACTCGAGCTCACTGATATTCCTTTGGCCGGGGTCGATTATGCATAGATGGCGTGGCGCGGCGCGACATGCCGAGAGCACGAGACGCAGACAGGCGGATGAACGAGTGGAGAGTGATGCGCTGTGTAGGGAACTCGGAAGACATGCCGCCTGTCATGATATCTAAATGGATCTTCACCTTGAAGTTTGAAGCCTGTAATATGGGCTTGTCAGCCAATCAATCTCGCGGGCCGTGCCGAACGCGCCATTTTTCTGAATTCTAATGAGCCAGCGATGCTCAGCCACAGTTGGAATATTACATGACAACTGGGAATTTCGAAATAGAGATGCGCAAATGAGAGCGGCTAGAATAGGAGGAGGGGGGAATTTTTTGATATATGGAGGGGTAGGAAGGGGTTGAGGGGCAAAGAGCTGGAGGATGATTACAGGGCATTACAGCGGGGTCAGCAGCGTGTATTAGGTCGCAACCTGCTCTGTAATAATCCTCGTCTGTATTGCTATAGTGCCTCAAGGCCTTAGAAACTGATTGTAAAGGCCTGTAGTGTGATGAATTGCCAGTTGGGCTGGAGTCAAACAGTGGAGATTAAAACACTGGAACCCCTCTTCTCGCTTCATCTCTGCACTGCCACGGCCAACCTCCGTATTGATGGCAGTCTACTGTACGCCTATTCCAAACAAAGTATCTGGAACAACGGGGATGCATGCGCTAATCCCAGCGCCGAGGCAGCTTGGCAGCCCTTCTAGCTAAAGATGATGCGGGCAGTTTTAGCGGCTTAGGCCCGCCAAGCCGGACTCCGTGGTTGATGTTACAGCGAACCTACATGTAGTAGGTACATGTAGAATTGGCACTTGGTAGGCTGACTGGCTGGCTCATGTAAGCTTGTTCATGTCATCAGCCCTCTCTTCTCCAACTTGCTTCTTTCTACAAGCAAACATCACCAACTGGCCTTTGCGATTTGTGGTGTCGCATCCATTCTACTTTTTCTTGACTCTTCTTCGGCATCGTGAAACAGTTTGCTTGTCTCTCTACCCTTCAATCGACTCTGGTCATGTCTGGATACCCCGGTCAAGGCTACCACGGCGCCGGCCATCACGGCGGAAGTGGCAGCTATGGCGGCTATGATAACTATCCTCCTCCCAATGGTCCTCCACCTGGCGGTCCTCCACAGCAAGGATACGGTGGTGGCTACGGCGCTGTTTATGGTGGACAGGGAGGATATAATACTCCTCAACCACCTCAGCCGGGATATGGTGCTCCTCCGGGCGGGGGTTACGGATCTCCAGCTCCTCCTCATGGAGGATACGGTGCTCATCCTCCACAGCCAACATATACTTCGCCTTCTCCTGGTGGTTATGGCGCTCCTCCTCCTCCACACGGCGGCTACGGCTCTCCTCCACCTCCACCAGGTGGCTATGGACAACCTGCGCCTCCTCATGGAGGGTACGGACAACCTCAAGGCGGATACGGTGGTCATCAGAACCAATATCCTCCTCCAGCAGGCCCTCCGCCGACACATCATCTACCTCCTTCGCACCCTCCACCTCCGGGTTTAGATGCATATGGCTATCCGCTTAATCCTCCTACCGCCATGCACGCGAAAGCCGGTCCGCCACCGCCCACCGCCCCTCAGCAATTCGGTCATGGTGCACCGGCAGGTTACACCTTCCAGTACTCCAACTGCACGGGAAGACGAAAGGCATTATTGATTGGTATTAATTACTTTGGTACCAAGGCCGAGTTAAAGGGATGTATCAATGACGTTCATAATGTTTCGGCATTCTTGGTTGAGCGATATGGCTATAAGCGTGAGGATATGATCATTCTGACAGACGACCAATCTGATCCAATTATGCGGCCAACCAAGGCAAATATCATCCGTGCCTTTGGATGGCTAGTCAATGGCGCACAACCTAATGATGCTCTATTCCTTCACTATTCCGGTAAGCAAGCTCTCAGTATATGATGAATACAAGATGTAATATCAATGACTAAGTTGCCTTTTTTCTTTTTTTTTCCCTTCTAGGCCATGGTGGACAGACACAAGACCAAGACGGCGATGAAGACGACGGTTCCGATGAAGTCATATACCCAGTCGACTTTCAGCAAGCTGGTCATATTGTGGATGACGAAATTCATTTCCGCGTTGTCAAGCCCTTGCAACAAGGAGTCCGTCTTACAGCCATCTTTGATTCATGTCACTCAGCAACCGTCATGGACTTGCCCTATGTGTACTCTACCAAGGGCGTACTCAAGGAACCCAATTTGGCCAAGGAAGCTGGTCAAGGACTCTTGGGCGCTATATCCTCTTATGCCTCAGGTGATATGGCAGGAGTGGCTAGCAGCATTATGGGCTTCGCTAAGCAAGCATTCAGTGGCGATGGAGCATACAAGAAGACAGTGGCTACCCGGACGTCATCGGCAGATGTTATCATGTGGTCTGGAAGCAAAGATGATCAGACATCGTAAGTGCTGCTCTATATGTCTGTGCATGATCTCATTGCGGTGCTAACTCAATGCGACAGCGCTGATGCCACCATTGGAACCCAGGCAACCGGTGCCATGTCATGGGCTTTCATTACAGCCCTGAGGAAGAATCCTAAACAGAGCTATGTTGAACTGCTCAATAGCATTCGTGAGGTCCTTGAGACAAAATATACTCAAAAGCCCCAATTATCTTGTAGTCATCCTCTAGGTATGTTTGTGATCCATACTTGGATAATTGGTCACCGTTTGCTCTAACCTTTCATTTCAGATACCAATATACTCTTTGTTATGTAGTCTTATAATTGGATTCAAATTGTCATTAGGCACTTTCGCGCCAGATAAATAGTTTCTAGGCACTATATTAGCATTCTACCACTTTCTGACAGCTAGACTTGCTTCTTTTTGGATACCCAACTTTTGACTGCTCTATTATTCCGAGGCCAAAATTCGATGCTAAGCTTGTTTCCGTCCCGATCCACCAGGAGCCGAAATTTCTCTCCATAGTGCGTGTCGCATTGCTCTGGTCTCGAGTGCCATAAGATTTGGTCTCCATCCATCAGGCCTCCTTTTGCAGCCTCGGATTGATCAACCACGCCACTCACGATGCCATTTGTAAGACTTAGTCGATCAAAGCCCATGTCTAATATTTGCTGATCCTCTGGATGAATACCACCAAACGCCGTCTTCATGTCCTCCAAATCCATGATTTCGCCATGTTTCATTCGATCAAGATGTTCCTTGGCGGAATCTTCTCCAATCCATCTCCCTAAATACTCAAGCCAGTCTTTCGTTTGTACCATTTCACCACGAAGTCTACGGGCACTGATATCAGCTACTATTTCATCGATTGGTCTGAGGATGCCTGCTTTGCGTGCTACCGATGCGCGGCGGGTGTAGCAGTCCATGCGTATCATGTAGATACAACTACGCATTGCGACAGCAGATTGCCCATGCCATGATATAGGTGAGATTTTATCCAAAGGGTAGGTGATGAAGGAGTTGGTGAAGTAGGCTGAGAGGTAGCTGTTGAGGGTGGCGCGGAAGTAATCCGGAGAACGTTGACCGAAGCGATAGGGAAGATAGATGGTGTAGATGCGAGATATTCCTGTGATGGTTGTAAGTGAAAAATGATACTAGGCAAAGAAAATAGCTAAAATATGGGAGGAAGAAGGTAACCTTGAGTGAACCAATCGTTTGAGGTGCCGTCATCTTCAGGATCAAGACGAGCCCATGTGGCTATCATGGATGAATTGAAAAGTCGTACTAGATCCCAGTCATGTTCTTCTTTTGTATCACCGTCATAGTCGATGAGGGTACTAGCAGATAAGCTGGTTGCTCCAAGGCCTTGAGGGACTTTACGAATGAAGATTCGATGAGTCGCGCTTTTATCTTTGAAGAAGTAAGATAGGAGAGGGAACATGTTGTTGGTAAATTCTATCATGGAGGATATGTTTTCTGGCAATGTGCCAAGCCAGTAGATGCCATGAAATCCTTCTCCCGCTTGAACTTTATCATGAAGGTTAGATGGTGGGAAGCTATCAATTTGACCGACCATTAATACACATCCAGATAGTGTCTTAGGAGATATTGCCTCTCTGGAGATGTTTCCTTCTCCAAAACTGCTCACGAATCTGGTACCATCAGGGGCTTGTGAACTGTCCCATTCGATTATGACATTCATCGTGTTGAGCTCCTTAACAGCTGGTACGGGTATGAAGGATGATGCTATGCCGACCAACCCACCCTTATCTCTCCTAAGTGCATTCACATTCCATGCTTGGGCATTGTCGGCTATTGGTATAGCGTTATAAGATATGGTAATATCTCCTTGAACAGCTCGGTCCGTTTTCCACACGGCTGAGGTAGAGTCATGTTGAACAGAGATGGTGAGTGATCCAAGACCATCGGAGGCTTGAATGCTATCCACTTTGGTTGTGGCAGTTTCATTACCATTAACAGTAGTTAAATCTTGAAGAAAGCATATTGCTTCACTTTCGTCCAATGGGTTGCCTCCCTGGAGGCCTCCGCGGAGGCCTCCGAGAGTTAACTTGACTAAGATATGGGTGGCCTCCACAGAGACATTATTATAAATTGGCGTAAGAAGGATGTTGATATTGTAACTAGAAGATGGCATGCTGAAGAATTATTTATTTTTTATAGACTGCTTATGTGTGTTGTAAAGATGTTTTGATCAAGACTGACGAAGCGTGTAAGTGGTTAGGATGTAAAGGAAGAAGACTAATTGGTTATAGTTTTATATGCGTTTTGTCACATGGAGGTGACCCTACGCAGTTTAGGCTATATACTGCAAGATATTACCAGGAATCTCGTACTGATAGTTGGTCAATATGTGAGTTGGAACCTTGAGCTTCTTTTTTTATCTTAAGGCCGCGATCGCTGCTATACTTAAGCAGGCCTTATTATAGTTAATTAAGAGCTCTTAGTTATGTATAAGTTATAAGCTTTAAGACTATAATAAATGATCTAGAAATTTATCTCTAGCAAGGCCAGTAGAGATAGCTACTGCTGCATTAAAGACCAAGTCTAAGGCGAAATTTAAGTC